>VRLP01009326.1:0-13165 GCA_009660295.1 Lophius piscatorius
GCTGGATATAAAATATGGAAGAAGTTCAGACATTTAAAGGGTAATTGTAATAATAAGATAATAATAATGATCATGTGTTATATATGAGAATAATACAGATATAATAATTATGTTATATATAAGATGATAGTAATTGTGTGTTATATATGATAATAATACTGATATAAGATAAAAATTATTATTATAAACATTAAAATACAATGATCTAGATTGTAGTAATCAATTATAATTTTGGGTTACTACATAGTTATTGTCCAAATATAATAATCTATATGTATGAGATGATTATTGGTTATCATAAAATAAATATATGTTGAAAATTATAAGAAATCTTACGTTTAAATTATTTAGTGAAAGAAAAGAAGAAGAATCAAAATTATTTTAAAAATAAAAATTATTAATTGATTTTAAAATATGAGATAGATGTTATATATATTTTTTAATGATACTTTTATTTACAGAAGTTTCCTGTTCTACTGTGGTCTATGACTTTTAATTCTTAAAGCATATTTAAACTTGTATTAACTGGTTTCGTTACGGATATGCATTAATCATATTCTATTTTATGTTTCAGAGTGTTAGGGGTTTGCGTATGGTGTAATCATTATTCTATTATCCTTAATGGGATTCTAATATCTTTCTTGACATAGTAATATAAATTCACAAATTAATACAAAAATTGTAATTACATCAACTAAACATTGCCTCAATCCATTAATGGACCAACATACAAGATGTAATTAATGTTACGCTATCGAACTTTCACTCACTCAACAACTTTCTTTTTCTCTTCTACTTTTTATTTTTTTTCTGAAAACTTTTCTATGGGAGGGATTCGAACACGCTAGACCTGAGATTGGTTACCACTCCACGACCATTGGACCAAATGAGTTTTTTTCAAAAAGAAGAAAGGTTTTTTACCCATACAATAAATAAATAAAAGGAAGTCTACTATTTAAAGTAAATTAAATAAGAATCCTGATATTAAGGTTCTAATTGAGAACAAATAGAACTGTTATTTAAATATGGTATCATAAATAATATATCCTAAGACATGAGGTAATTTAAAAAACTTAAAAAAATATTTTTCATATTTAAGATATTTTTATTCCATTTTATTTTCTGAATTTGATACAATTGCCCAGTATCCTCCCTTTCCCGGAGTATTTGGAGGTCTTGGTATTTTTTTAAAATTCTTATTTAAAGAAAGGTTATGCCGTATAGAATTTTGCCATACTGGATCTGTATTCATGTAATATGGATATGTTTCTTTGATGTATGTGTATATTTGTGATAATGTCATTTTGTTATCTGCACTAGATTTCAATGCTTGTGTTATTAGTTGTGCATAGGAAAGTTGTGGTTTTTCATATGCACACTCTTCACCTACTGTTTCTTGACAATATATGAGCTTAGGATCCATTACTGGAATATTTGTTTGTATTTTATACCTGGATAAATCTAATATATCAAAGATATCTCTTTTTGGTGAATTTCTTTTCTTCAAAAAATCAAAATCCATTTGATCTGTAAAAAAATTATTCATCGGATCAGTATTCTGCGTATTTGATATTTTACAATTCTTTGTAATTTCTATAAATTTACTACCAATCTCCTTTGGTATTGAACCTGTAGGAGTTACTTCTATCTCATTGAATATATTCTTCTCTATATTATATTCTTTTCTTATATCTGAATATACAGGATGTGTTTCTAAGTGGTTTGCATTCTTATAATAATCCATTGGCGACCCCATAAAAGATATACGATTTTCTAATTGGAGATGTTTCATATGAGTGTATGGTTTCTTATTTTTTGATATTTTACAGAAATTTTCATTAGCGAGTATTCTCTTATCATAATTATTCTGATCTTCTCTTTGAATGAAGAAGTGGCTTTTCTCTTTAAAACCATTAGCATAATATTCCTGATTTACCCTCATTTCTTTATTTGATTGTTTCACTTTAATATAATCATTTTTGATATCAATATCACTTCTAGAATCTATTTTTTCAAATTTACCATTTTCAGAATATAAACCATACCTACATTCTCCCACACCACCAATTTCATCTTTATTCTCAAAAACAACATTATCATTATACCATTCATATTCCTTTTCATCGCCTAACACATATTTTTCCTCGGGATTACACATCTTCAATCTTTTTGATTCCAAAGTACAACTATCCTCACCACCATATTTAAACACCTTCCTACATCTATTGTCATCATTCCTACCTTTTTGCTCCACATCTACAGCTCTTTCTCTTACCAACATTTTTATATCAGAAATATACTCATTTCTATCTGTATTATTTATATCTGAAATATACTCATGTCTATCTGTATTATTTATATCTGAAATATATTCATTTCTATCTATATTACATTCCATTCTACCATATATATTTTTTACATGAGAACTTAACATTTTAGGATCCATACTCTGATTTTTAATTTCTTTTTTAATAGATGCAATATCACTTTTTTAGGATAATTTTTTTGTAATCAAAAAAAATGTAAATATATGAAAATAAGAAATAAAAAGATATTAGAGAATATAATACAAACAATATTTTTTATTATAATTTTTTTATATATCAATCATATTCAAAAGATAAGGTAATTTTTTTGAAGTGATAAAAATATTTTAATTTAATAATAAAATAGTTTAATAGTTTAATAATTATTACAATAAAAATAGTTTAAATCTTTTTAATAATTCTATTAAATTAAAATATTTTTTATAATTTATAATTTAATAGAATTATTAAAAAGTAAATTAAATGAAAAAATATCAAAATCCTTAATGACAGTTTTTTTATAAAATATAATGTATATAATATTTTAAGGTACTAAAACATATTAATGTAATTTGATATAAAATATTAATTTATTATTCTATATTTTTATTAAACTATTAATATAATATTAAATTATTAGTATAACCTATTAGTAATATTCTATTAAAATATAAAATATATTATAATATTTCTTTTTTATAATGATTTTTCTTATACTTCAAAAAAATTTTAAATTGAAAAAAATTATATATTGTATAATTGCACAAATATAAATATTATATTGAATATTTTCTATCTCCTTAAAGATATCTTCTTTAAAAAATAGAAAATGACATTTCCATTTGAAATTTTAGACAGAAAAAATTTATTCAAATTGATCAGAATAATTATTATTTCAATGAATAACATTATTATTTTATTATAGGTGTGGAAATATTTTATTGGAATAATACAATTTATTGTAATTTTTATTTAAAGACTTTTATTAGTTATAGAAAATTATAATTCCTGTATTTACTTGTTTTAAAAAAGTTATTTTTATATTTTTTTAAAAATTAAGAATATATTTCAGATTGAGCAGAGATATAATGAAAATATGAAAAGAATTTATATCTTCTTTTCGTTTCTCTAATCTATTTATTAAGTTTAATATAAGAAATTAGGATATATTATTATTATTTAATTGTTATTTTCCTAACTTTTCTATTCAACTCTAATAAGTTATTAGTATTCAATTGCTATTTTTGAATTTTTACAGTCATAAGCTTAGTTAACTTTTTATAAATTTAGTCAAATAATTATGATTTGTAGAAAATTCTTTTATATATTCTTTAAAAGCTAATAAAATAATAAAAAATATATTTTATCATAATTATTATTTCCATTATTCATATTCATTATTAAGGTTTTTATAAAATATCTATAGCTAAAAAATCTTTTACTATTTAATATTCGATGTTAAAAACAACACATTCAATTTTTACAATAGATTTTGTTTTGAGATAATTCTTTTTATTTAACAATAAAACATATTAAAATTTTCTTATATTGTAATATAATATAGGAGTATCAATTTATATTAGAAATTTAGTTATAAATGCTATTAAATAAATATTTTGGTCATTATTTAGTTAATCTAAATATTATTTGTCATATTTTTCTATTCTATTATCCTAAGATAAGAAGCTTTCATTGATATAAATATTAAGCAGTCTTTCTTTCTAGAACCAATATTTTGGAAATACGATCATTCTAAATAAATGATTCAAACAAAAGTCTTTAGAAGATAAAGATCCCTCAATATCAGGGTCCCGTCACTTACTGATTTTTGAGTCTAATAATCACAAAACTTTAGTAATAAGTGGTTCTCCTCCTCGGATAAAAAATAATAAAATTTTAAATATTCCGACTTTTAAAATATGATATCGTAAGTTGTTTCCAAATTGATATTCTATGGTTTAAATACTTTCATTGATAATAATACTTTAGTTTTTTAGAGTAAAAATCTAAAACAAGCCTAGTCTACTTCTTCTATATATTAATATTCATCTCTCTTAAACTCAATATCTATGATTTTTAAACTTTATATAAAATATACTTATATATGCAGTTGACAGAATATGATATTTTTATATTAATCTTTATTTACTTTCACTCGTGAATCATGGGAAATTCCTAATTTATATAAATTTTGTTTAATTACTCAATAATCTTTACTCAAACAAATATTATAATTCATCTAACCAATTATATATTATAATAACCAAGACATACGAAGATATATTTAAATAAACCTTCTTCCTTGCAAAATCTAAAACAGTATATATGCAATATATTACATATACTACTTTTTATGATTCTTTTTAATTTTTCTTTGTTATAATTACTATACTCTTCATTTTAAAATATCTTTTTCGTTTTTATATGAAATTTTTAAGGATAAAATTATTTTAAATGCAAATTAACCCCAAATGTCTGCATTATTTAATTTTAATTCCTTATTCCGTTTACTTATTCTTATTATATGCACCACAACATATATTCGTAAATTATTCCCATCGATGTTATCTAAACAAAATAAAGGAATATATTCTTTTTTTTATAAAACATCGGTAATAGGAGAGAGATTATCACCATATATAAGTTTAATGGCAATGTATATATCTATGAAAATGTTAAAATCTATAATCTTCTAAATAATGATAGGTGGATGATAACTGGATAATAGGATGTTAGGTTGATCATAGGATGATATAAAATAATGATAAGATAATAAGATAATAGGTTTTCGTCTCTTATGCAGAAAAATAATAGTATAGAAAATATTATAATGATATCATTGTACATTTAAAAATAATAGAAATAAATTTTATTAAAAAATATTTTATTGGTTATTTTATGTTTTAAATATTTTTGTAAAAATTTTATTATGTTTAACAAAATAAATAATCTAATAAAGGATGCTGTTAATGAATTAGAATATTTTAACAATAATAAAGATTCTATTGTTGAAGATGATAATCATTCTAAATTATCTAAATCACAAGCACATCTTAAAGAACAATTCAAAGAAAATACTACTGATTATTTTCTGTGGGATGAAAATGAATTTATTCTTTCAGAATACCAAATAAAATTTAAAGAAAAAAAAGATAAGAAAATAATAAAAAAAATGAAAGAGGCTATTGAAGGTGATATTTTCAATATAAAAAAATCTGCTAGAATATTAACGGTAATGGATATAAAAATATTTAAAAAAGTAGAACCTATGGAGCTTATAGAATATAATGGATATGATACTAAATATGATACTAAAAATGATATTAAAAATGATACTAAAAATAATCTTTTGCTTATAAAATTAAAAAATAAGAAATTAAGCCAATTAACCTCTTCGTTCATAAAAAAAGATAAAAACCATTTTAATTTTTTTTATATGTTAATAAAACAATTAAAAAAATATAAAAATTATAATTCTATAAATTCTATTCTCTTAGGAATAAAAAGTAATAAACTAAATAATACACAGTTAAGAAAAATTAATAAAATAACAAAAGAACTACAAAATATAAATTATATAGAATATTACAAAGAGCATAGTAAAAATGATATGAATGATAGAAATGATAATGCTGATAAAAATGATATGAATGATAGAAATGATAAGAATGATAATTCTTTGACAACTAACAATTATATATTTATACCACCAATAGAAATTATTCTAAATGATATAATAGCATCCAATAGAAATGAAAATAATAAAATAGCATCAAAAAGATTTTATTTTTTAGTAGAATTTTTTATACAGTTGCAGCATCAAGAATTTAAATATAAAAATAATAAATTGGAATTTCTATGGTTGTATCAAATGTATAATACAGATATTAATATAAATATAGAAGATAAAAAAGAAATAAAAGATTTGTATTTGTTATTGTAAATAAAATATTATAACTTTATTTGTATATTCTACTATTTTTTATTATTTTTCATTATTTAGATGTATTTTTTTCTTAATAATTCTTTAATGCTTTGATTTTCTGTTGAATCCTTTTTTCTTTGAATTTAATCAATTATAATTAAAATAATTTATTTATGAGGTAATTAAATGGTAACAATATTTTGTTTTTATTTTTCATAAGAATACGAGTAAACCTTTATATTTTATTTGTAATTAACCAATAACATTATTATTTATTATTTAATTTGTAGATGATAACTTTTCCATCATCTCCTCCAGTAACTAATAATTCCTTATAACTATTTATTTCATTGATATCTTCTGTCCCTTCATTTTCTTTAATTTCTATTATTCGTAGATCAAAATCTAAGAGTAAAATATTATTTCTATTGGACATAATGGCTATAAAATCTTTTATCCTGGTTATTGAATAAATAGGATAATACGATAATATTTCTTTCTTTTCTAAAATGTATATACCTTTATCGTTCATTGTATATTTTGATATTGTACCGTTTTCTTCTGCTGTAAAAATATTTTTGTCTGTTACTACTATACTCCATATGGTACTTTGTAGTTCTATTGATTGTATTAACTCTAATCCACTTTCTATTATATATATTTTTAGAGTGTTATCATAGCTGTATGTATATATTTTATTTTTATGAAATTTTACTCCTTTAATATCTTGGTGGTGATCTTCGACGATGGAGTCTATTTCAAAAGAATTGTTATTATTAACACAAAGCCATAATGTTTTTCCACGAGTGGGTAATCCTATATATTTTTTATCCGGACTCATTGCTAGGCTTTTGATTTCAGTTTCTGGGCCTTCTATTATATCTAAATATTCATTATTATGAAATATTGTTGCGGTACCGTCATATGATGCACAGCCATAAAAATCGTCTTGAATAAATGATGAACGAATGGATTTTTGATGTTGACATTCTATTTTAATATTATCTTTATCTTCGTGATAAAATATTTTATAGAAATTTTTTGATGTTCCTCCAGTAAGAATAAATTCTTCGTTAATGGATACTGTGTATATTTTTTCATTGAAGGTTATTTCTTTTAAAATTTCTATTGTGTCTTTCATTTGTGTTATGGCTTAAAAAATAAAAAAAATAAATTGTGTATTTTTCAAAACTTTATTTTTGTAAATTTTTTGTGTGTGGTTTTTACTTCTTAAAAAATAAAATTTATAAAAAAGATTTATTGCATTTTTCACCAAAAGAAAAAAATCTTCTAATGGAGATTTATTAAAGTTTAAAACATTTTTATCTTTTTCGTTTTCTTATATCTTTTTTCATTCTTTTATCGACAACTTTTATTCTACCATTCTGTTTCTGTAAATTCTTTCCTTTCCTCTGTACAACCAATTTTTTCTGTTTTTTTTGTTTTTTCATGCCTATTCTAAGAGGTCGTTCAACTACTTTATCTTCATTTTCCATTTGTGTGTTAAATTTTAAAGCCCTTTTCATCTTTCTGCCCATAACTTCAATTTGTTTTTTTGGAACCTTCTTAAATAGTTCTGGATCACATTCATCATTAAATAAGGTCGATTTCTTTTTATTTTCATTCTCTTCTTCTTTATAAAAGTCGGGCAAATTTTTATAATCTTCTTTCGACAAAGTATATCTACCCACAGTATTCTCTTTAAAAGAAATGGGATCTTCTTTTAATTCTGCCAAACATTTTTTATCTTCAGAAGAAATATCAAAGCTTTCACTGTCAGATTCTTCAAGATCACTATTATTATCTTCTTTAAATTCTATTTCTTTCTCTACGTCATTTATATTTTCTTCATCTTCTGTTTCAGCAGAATCTTCTTCAAAGATTTTAGAACGTGCCATTCTCAACATTTTATATTCTTTTTCTTTCTTTTCGTCTCTTTCCTTCTTTTTTAAAATATTTTCTATCTTTTTTAATTTATTCTCCGTTGAGACAACAACTTTCTTGTCTTCTACTTTTGTTTGCGTATCTATTCTTTTAATAACTTTATCTCTCTTTCGCAATATTTTTTTAATATCTGTGTCACAGATAGCCTGGCAGTCTTTGAGAAGTATTCTTGTTTCTTCATCAAAAACATCGAAATAAATTTGATGATCTTCTGTAAATGCTATAGAAGAATTATTTTTTATCAACTGAATAGGATTGGCAGAAAATAATAATTCGTCGAACGTTAGTTTTTTCATTCCCATCTATAGTATCGCTGTTTAATATTTTATTAGAATCAAAAAACGATTCATCTATTTTATCCAATTTTTTAAATCCACCACAAAATATAAATATCTCTGCGGATTCTGAACGGGAACTTAATGGTTTAGTAGATTCAACTTTATCAAATAATTGATTAAATACATAAAGAAGAGAAAGATAATCTTTCGATCTAAAAACTTTTGTAAGAAATACACCACCAGGAATAAGAAGTTTAGTAGCTAATTTAAGTGCATTCAAAGCTAAATCATTTTGCACATATGCATCCTTCTCCCAATTAGAACCCACATTGGGTGCACCATCGTGTAATATCACATCAATTTTATTATTCCCAAAAAACTGTTTTATATCTCTATAACAACTTTCCGTTGTAATATCACCCACAATAGATTTGGAAATAGGAAGTGAACGTATTGGATGTAAATCCACACCAAGTATCATCGGCTGACTATTTCTTGGACTTTTTATTTCTTTTTCTGCTACTTGCATCCAACCACCGGGTGCAGCACAAAGATCAAGAAGTGTTGTACAATTTTCAAGAAAATGAAACTTCTCGTTAAGTTGAAATAGTTTATATGCACTACGAGAACGGAATCCATGTTCTTTTGCCATGTGATAATATTTATCTAAACGATTTTTTCCAAGTTTTTTTCTTTCCATGGGGAAAAAATGGAATATTTTATTTTTAAATACGTAGAAAGAAAAGTTTTGGAGAAAAATAATTATTGAAAAATTTTTTACTTGCAAAAAATAGTTAATAGTCTCTAATAAAGAATATAAAGCTTATTCAAATAATATTTTGATTATGCAATATCAATGTAATACAATGTTGGTGATATATATTAGTCATTTAAAACATTTATCCGTTTATAATTTCATGACTGATAATCAAATGAAAATAAAAATTATTACAAAAATAAGAATTCTAAATCTTCTTCAGATAATCGTTCCAAGGCCCTGTAATCATTCTCAATTGCCGAATCAAATAAGGCCTTCTTTTTCTTTTGCAATTCTACAATTCTAGATTCTATAGAATCTTGCACTATAATTTTTATTATCCTTATAACTCTGTGTTGGCCTATTCTATGTATTCTATCCATGGCTTGTTCTTCTACTGCTGGATTCCACCAGGGATCCATAATAAATACGCGTGTAGCAGATGTGAGATTAAGAGCTATTCCACCTGCCTTTAATGATATTAAAAATATTGTGATTTTAGGATCTGAATTAAATACTTCTTGTGCTACCTTTCTTGCATTTATATTCATATTTCCATAAATTTTTACGCAGCGGAATCCCGCTCTTTCTAATCTCCAACGTAAAATTTCTAGAAAATTAACAAATTGTGAAAATATGATATTTTTGTTGGTAAAATGTTTGTTATCACTTTGTAGATGTTCTAAAAGTCTTTCTATTTTTGTGGAACTATTCCAATTTCTTGTATTTATTATAGAATCTATTTTCCCCATTTCATATGTTTGGTTAAAATCTATTGTAAGTTTCACTTTACAAACAGGACATCTATTGGATTCGAGAATAAATGCTTTAGCTTCTTCTCGACAAAAAATATGTTTACATTCTGATATTATAGGATCACTGACCTCTTCATTACAATAGCCACAGATAGGATTGTAATTTGTAGATAATGCCAGATATGGATGATTTGCAGCCATACGCATTTTTTGTAAAAGAGCGAAAATATTTATATAATGATGTTTTACTTCACCTTTAGTGGCGTACGTATCAAATTCTCTCTTGGAAGAAGAATATAAACTTTGATAAAAATCTTTTTCTTCTTCATTGAAATAACATCTATCTGTAAAAATAGCTTTGGAAGGCATAGATAACTCCTCTTCAAACTCAACTTTTGTTCTTCTAAGTATTATTGCTTTTGTTATTGAACCCATTTTTTCAAATATTTTTTCGCCTAACTCTGTATATCCGAAATCTTTTATAGGTGTTGAAATATTCCTGTTCCACCAGCTGAAGTGTTGAGATGAAAAATGGCCACAAGAACAAAATCCTCTAAAACCCGAATTCTTATTAAGCCATGTCTTAGATTTACAGTTGCATTTCTTACAAAAATAGAAACTGTGTGGATCTAATTGTAAGAATCTTACAAGTGAGTATAAATCGCTCACACGATTTTGAACCGGCGTTCCAGTAAGTCCCCATCTTTTTCCTGCAATGATTTTCTGGATGGCTGTGCAAGTAGAAGATTTGGAATCTTTTATTGAATGTGCTTCATCTATAATTATTCTATAAAAATTACAATCAAATAACGGGCCTTTTCTTCTGTAATCAGATTCTACTTTACCGTATGTAGTTAACACAATAGAGTTATCATCTAAATTCTTTAAAACCGCGTTCGCACCATAATATTTAATTGTTTGAACATTTTTTGTATGATTTTCTATTTCTGATATCCACTGGTTTAAAGCAATTGCTGGTGTTACAATCAATGTTTTTCTATGATCAGAACTTAAAATCATGGCAATAGATTGAATAGTTTTACCAAGACCCATTTCATCGGCTAATATCCCACCGTTGGTTGAAGAACTCTCTCTCATCGCCATCCAACACACTCCATATTTTTGAAATGGCAGAAGTTCGGTTTTTAAATCTACTGATATTTTTATTGGTTTTATCTCTTCAAAAAAATCATAGGCATTTATCTCCGGATGAAGTTCTAAAAGTTTATCTTCTTCTTCTAATTTACGTTTCATTTTTTTCTGTTCAAGAGAAGTAAGAGGACGTGGTTTTATTTTCTTTGTTGAATATTTTTTAAAAATCGATATATCTTTACGTACATCGTGCATATTTTGGAGGATAGAAATATGAAAATATTTTTATAATTTCATAATTCGTTATTTAAATAAATAAAAACATAATAAACCAATTTATTTGATAAGGATACGTCTTATTTTAAAGCAATAAATTACAAATATGTCAATATCTCTAAAAAAATAAATTTTGAAAAATAAAAATTTTCAATAAAAAATCTATAAAAATATTTTTTTTCTTCCCCCCTCATGTTGGCTGCGTTGCAGTTCTCTTTATAGTCAAATTGTGTTCAAGGCCAACATACATCTACGAATCTACTTTGATTCATACATTTTAACATAAATAAAATTTTAATTTTTAAAAAAAAATTTAGTTATCTTTCATAGCCACAATTCTAACCAACTCTGCTATCAATTGATCCTTATCATTTAATATTCCATCCAATTCTCTTATCTTCTGTTCGGTTTCCTCCTGCAATACTTTTTCCAATATTTCTATCTTTTTTTCTTCTGCTACTTGTAATTCCTGTAAATATTTTTCTTCTTCTTGTACACGCAATCTTACAGTATTTTCTGCATCTTCTTGAGCTTTAGAAAGAAGAAGGTCTCTGTCCTTTTTCGCATCTTCAACCATTTTTACTGCCTTTTGTTCAGTTTCCATAAGTTTTTTAACACTATCCATTGTTCAAGTTAGGGGAAAGAGTTTTCTTTTAACTTGAAACAAAAATATCAGTTTTTCAAATTGATTTTAAAAAAAATATTTCTTTTTCGTAATAAAATTATGGTAGGAATTTTGCTAAGAATTAATTTTTATTTTTTTATTTTTGGATCGTGTTTATTATTATTTCATTTTTAAAAACAAAAGGCCATTCACTCCTTATATTAAAAAAAACTATATAATTATTTTAATCAAAAGGTTTTTTTCAATTAAAATAAAAAAATTAATCCTTTTCAAATAACATTTTAATGATAATTAAAAGAGTTTATCAGGTTGTAACATATTATAGAATATGACCGTTAATTTTTTAAAATACAAATAACCTGCACTAATTGGTTTGGCTACGTATATGTATTAATCCTATTTTATCTTATGTTCCAGAATGTCAATGAGTTGCAACATGGCGCAATCATTATCTTATTAACATTAATGAGATTCTAATCCTCCTTTACTATGGCATTGGGTAAATCATAAATCGATATAAGGATTGTATCACATATGATAAGTATTACTTTAATCCAATAGTCGATTTATCTTATAAGGAACAATTAAATTATATTGTGTAGTCCTCACCCATCAACTATCCTTCTTTTATCTTTATTTATGTTTTTTTAAGAATTTTCTAGATAAGATATCTGAAACAGTTAGACCTGGAATTTGGTTATCATTCTATGTATAATAAAACAAATAGATTTAAAATTCTGAAGAGTTTAGAGTATCATTGGTAATATAATAGAAAATTCAATAGAAAAAAACAATTGAAAATTTGTTGCTTAAAATTAATTAAAAAAATTCAGAGAATTTCATCTTTCAATTTGGTTGAGAATTTAACATTTCTTTGTATATTAATTTTAAAAAAAATAAATATTACATAATATTCATACGATATTTTATTTTTATATTAAATTTCCCAATAACCATCATAGTAAACGAAATAACAATATTTAAAATTATTTCTATTACAATTTCCAGTTAAATATTTTATCAGTCTCTATATCCTCTTTTATAATCTCTATCATCTCTTCTGTCGTATCTCCTATCCTCTCTTTTATAATAATCCCTATCATCTCTTTTATCTTCCCATCTTCTATGATCTCTATCATCCCTTCTATCATAATCTCTATTATAATATCTATTTCTTCTATCATATTCTTTATCATTTCTATTTTTC
>VRLP01009327.1:0-13162 GCA_009660295.1 Lophius piscatorius
TGCGTATTTATTTATTTTTTTTGCATCAATTTGTTCAGGACATGTTAAATGTGTTACTTTTAATAACACAAAAATAAAAAAGCATGCTGAAAATGATCACTTAGGGATGTAACCAGTAAAAAAACCCAAAAATAATAGAATTTCAGAGATAATGTATAAATAATGGCATTCATGTTAAGATATAACGGTAAATTATCACAGAAAATTAGATCAATTAAAAATCTACAAGGACATTACATTGATAAATTACAGTAAATTACCATTTTAACCTTGCAATCAACATTATTTCACAAACATGCACCATATTTTATTTAATATCGTCTCTGTAGAAAATAACCTATTCTCTTACTAAGTGGTTTTTACTGTAAATTTAAACATCCATTCTAGAAAATTCCGTTATTTAGACAATATACTAACTTAACGGTAATTACTCGCTTTTCTGAAATGATCGTATTTCTCTGTTAATTGTACCTGAAGTTTGTATTACACACTAAAATTCTGCGTTTTTTAAATATTCTGTCCACAAAAAAATTAGAAAGTTACTCGTGGTTTCTTGATTTAACAAAATTCCCCTTATCCACTGCAGTGACATACTGTTTTTAAATGAATCATAATTTTATACTCACATAAACCTTAGTGGGAGGAAGAACTGAATTGATTTTGGGAAAGTTCAATAGTATATTTCCGACACTAGGGGGAGTTTTACCTCCAAAGTTCCAACCCCGTGATCAGGGTGATGACAATAACTTGAGGCTATGTGTGTCACATCCAACCCACTCTGGCATTTTTTCTCCAACACTACTTAGTGTCTCCAAGAACTTATAGGAATTTGTACTGTGTGTGTGTGTGTGTGTGCGTGTGTGTGTGTGTGTGTGTGTGTGTTCAGTTTGGATGTTTTTAAGAAACTCTCTAACAAACTACACTCCTGGCGGGGCTCCAGGCCACAAATGTTTTGGTAGAATAGAAGGATAAAGTAGTTTTCTGTTCTCATGGGACACAGAGCCTTAAGAAGGATACATTCCCCCGTGTGTGTGTATGTGTGTTTGTGTGTGTGTGTGAGTAAGTGTGTGTGTGTTTGTGTGTGTGTGTGAGTATGTGTGTGTGAGTAAGTGTGTGTGTGTGAGTAAGTGTGTGTGTATTTGTGTGTGTGTGTGAGTATGTGTGTGAGTAAGTGTGTGTGTGTGTTTGTGTGTGTGTGAGTAAGTGTGTGTGTTTTCGGTGTGAGTATGTGTGTGTGAGTAAGTGTGTGTGTGTGTTTGTGTATTTTTGTGTGAATATGTGTGTGTGTATGTGTGTTTGTGTGTGTGTGTGAGTAAGTGTGTGTGAGTATGTGTGTGTGAGTATGTGTGTGTTTGTATGTGTTTGTGTGTGTGAGCATGTGTGTGTGTTTTTGAGTGTGAGCATGTGTGTGTGAGTATGTGTGTGTGTGTTTGTGTGTGTGAGCGTGTGTTTGTGTGTGTGTGTGTGTGCGTGTGTGAGCATGTGGGTGTGTGTGAGCATGTGTGTGTGTGAGCATGTGTGTGTGTGTGTGTGTGTGTGTTTGTTCGTGTGTGAGCATGTGTGTGTGTGTGTGTGAGCATGTGTGTGTGTTTGTGTGCGTGTGTGAGCATGTGTGTGTGTGTGTTTGTGTGTGTGAGCATGTGTGTGTGAGCATGTGTGTTTGTGTGTGTGTGAGCGTGTTTGTGTGTGAGTACGTGTGTGTGTGTGTGAGCATGTGTGTGTGTGTGAGTAACCATCCTTTTTACAGTTTTTAGCGTCAGTGTTTGACGTTTCAGAGATTTTAGATGGAGGTGTAATATATTGGGGATAAAAGGAGGTTTTCTCCTCCTGAGGAATGTTTCTAACTCATTCTTTCACTCTCCCTGTTCCCTGTTCCCCGCTATTTCCCCCCCAGTCCCCTTCTTTTGTACAAGCAATCCCCCTGATTGAACCCCTCGAAATAAATGGGAAGTTTTTTCAGTATTTTTAGCAAAAAAAAATAAAAATAAAAAAGGAGCTCCCCAAAGTGAGTAAAACCTGAACTATTAGATGTAAATATGAGTAGAATATGATATGAACATGATGGATCTCCTCCAGTCAAAAATCAGATGCACCAAATTTGGACTAAATCAGACCAACTGTTGAGAAATTATGACCCAAAACTTTTGGAGATAAAGCTCCCCCTAGTGTCAGAAATAAACAATCGCACTTTGGTCTATATGGGTATAAAGTTTGAAAATGATACGTGACGTAGTTTATTTAGTTCCATCTGGAAAATAAGGTTTTTTTTCATTACGATCGATATCCGGGGTTCAGGTTCGGACTTTGACTCAAAGCCGCTGCAAAAAACTTTAATTTTATTTTGAGGAACTGTTGAAAGGAGCTGAGGTTTTGACTCACTCGCAGACACAAAATAAGGGAGTCAGAGCAGAAGCAGTTAAGTGATTTAATGATTAGTCCAAAATCCAAATAAGAGTCCAGGGTCCAAACCATGACATCAGTCCATGAACGAAACCAGAACAAAACAGGAAATAAGCAAACGAAACACCAGGAAGTAACTTACCTGAAAAACACTTGGAGATAACTTTCTTCTGAGATCATTTTATAGTATTACTAATAATTATAATTATAGACCTGGGCTTACATCCTGACAGAAAGGATATATCCCCCGACAATCACCCCCGTCTGAACCCCTCAATTTAAACTTTAATGTCTTTAGCAAGAAAAAAAACACATTTTACTGCTATGGGGCATTTATTAAATACATTTCTTAGGGAATCTAAATTACAATTACTTTATCAAGTATGTTTTTATACCGTAAAAAACAAAAACGTGACTGATGGTATTTCAATTTAATTATATTAGCTTAACTTTTTGGTAAAACGTGTTTTTAAAAAAATGTTTGACTTTAACTATTCTTTTTTGTTTGTATAAAGTTACATAATTCTGTAGTAGAAAGTGAAGAATCTGGTCGTTTAATGCGTTCCGTTCACCTCAGATGTTCTGACGTCTTTTGGGCCAGACTGAGTTCTTGTGCTGGTCGGTTCTTATTGGGCTCGGCTCGCCATTACAAGAATTCTTTTTCTGGTCCTTTGCATTCTGATTCAGCAAAAGAAATCTCTGTCCCACCAGTGTGATGTATCTCGCCTCCCCCTGAGGGCATGAGACTGCGAGGAGGACGGGATTTCAACCCTGATTCCCACCTGGAACCGGCCCCTCCCCCTCGTCCCGTTACCTGGATCCCCGGGGTGCTCAGCAAGGGCGTTCGCCTTCGTCTGCGTTTGGACCATCGAGATGACCGGGGGAGGGGCTGCTGGCAACTTGTGGACTTGGAGACAGAATCGGAGTCACTGGGGCGGAGCCAGAAGAGTCGAACCTCTGACGCCTGTGCACAAAGTAAGAGCTGATCTTAAAAAAATGGTTCTTAGCCCGTACGCATCATAAATGACACACCGGTTCTGTCACGTTAGAAGTAACTGCTGTCCGTAATAAGACACATAGAACCAAAGAAGTCCAGAGTCGGCAGCCCGCTGAGATATAAAGTGAAACTAAAAGTTCTGTTAGTATTAAAGTCAGTTTAGAGGAACCGGTATTTTATAATGTTATCATCATTTTACCTGTAATTTAGTGACGTGTGCAGAAACACGACAGTTGAGGAGTGGAAATGAGGGGATGTGTGTGTGTGAGGTAAGAGAGAGAGAGAAGGGAGAGAGAGAGGGAGAGAGAGAGAGGGAGAGAGTGAGAGAGAGAGGGGGAGAGAGTGAGAGAGAGAGGGGGAGAGAGGTGGAGAGAAGGGAGAGAGCGAGAGGGAGAGAGTGGGAGAGAGAGGGGGAGAGGGGGAGAGAGACAGAGAGAGAGAGAGGGAGAGAGAGGTGGACAGAGAGGGAGAGAGAGAGGGGGAGAGAGTGAGAGAGAGGGAGAGAGGGAGACAGAGGGAGGGAGAGAGGGAGAGAGAGGGAGAGAGGGAGAGACGGAGACAGAGCGAGAGAGAGGGAGAAAGAGAGTACAGATAAAGAGGAACAGAGAGAGAGAAAGTGAAAAAGAGAGGGAGACAGAGGGAGAGAGTGAGAGAGAGAAAAGAGAGTGAAAGAGAGGGAGAGAGATGGACAGAGAGAGGCAAAGAGAGATGGAGAGGAAGAGAGAGAGAGAGAGAGGGAGAGAGAGAGAGAGAGAGGGAGAGGGAGAGGGGGAGAGTGTGAGTGAGAGAGAGAGAGAGGTGGAGAGAGAGGGAGAGAGAGAGGGGGAGAGAGAGGGAGAGAGATGGACAGAGAGAGGCAAAGAGAGAGAGAGAGAGAGAGAGATAGAGAGAGAACACTATTTCATTCTCCTGGGGGATCAAATATCTCCATTTTCCCTCCTGACCCACAGTTGATGAAAAGAGGAGTCCTTCTAACCTCTGCTGTCGTCTGCAGTGGTTGTGTTATTAAAGGTACCATAGAGATAAAAGAGAGGCTGTGTGTGTGTGTGTGTGTGTGTGTGTGTGTGTGTGTGTGTGTGTGTGTGAGAGAGACTGTGCCCATTTAATGTACACATTATTGTTAATGTGTTTGTTTATTTTCACCTTATCTCACGACTCTGATGCAGGAGTTAATTTAACTGTCTGTTACCATGACGACTCTCTGCCTTGAGCTGTAAATAAATTCAAGGATTTTGTTTAACTGATTTCACACACGCACACACACACACACACGCACACACACACACACACACACACACACACACACACACACACAAACACACACACACACACATTTAGTAGCTAAGGTCATCTTCGGGACGTTAGAGAAGCCAAAGATGAGGGCTAAACTACTTTTCTGTAAATACTCTTCTGTCCCTGCATTTATATGCAACAATCAAATGTGGCGGAGACTCTTCTATCTTCAGCCCTGAGAACTGCTGTATGAGATAAACGCAAAATCTGCAATAAAAAACAGGCTAAACGATGATCAACTCTAACAATGAACGGATCCCCGCGTTCATAAATGAATCATTAATCATGTATTTTTTAACATACATGAAAAAAAATTCATATTTTTTGATTTTTCTAAATGTTGTCTTTTTTCTTTGATTTTCTGTTACTTATTATTTATTATTTTGAATATGTATTTTTTATTTTTTTAGATTCATTGATTATTCTATAAAGGCATGCCTTTGTTTATTTGTTCTTATTTTTTTAATGTGCTCTTATCAATTAAGAACCGTATTACCGTCGACAGTTGGTTGTACTTACTGTTCCAAGTGTTCAATAAAGCATTTAACCCTTTAGTTTCCTGGTTGAGCACATTTTGAGTCACTATTTGTTATTGGAGATTTATATATCGCTTGACTGAACCATGTTAAGAGTAAGGGGCCACGGACGGAGCCCTGGGGGATACCACAGGTCAAAGGGGACACCGAGGGGAAGGTCTGATTCTATAAGAGGTTTTTTTGGCAGACTTACTAAAGAGAATTGTGTGACTTGATACAACCAAAAAATGTCAAATAAAGTTCAAATAGTAACAAACTATTAACTAATAACTCCAAAATTATACATCATGTTATAAAGTGAAAAATATAATTTAAAAGTGTGAAAAATATCACATTTTAACTTCAAAATTATCCATCATGTCATAACAAGATAATTATCTAATCTAACTGAAATTGACTAATTTTCATGAAATTCAAAAATTCAAATTAGATATAATTATATATAATATAATATAACAATTTTTTGCTACTTAAAATCATGCTTGACCAAACAATTTGTCACGTTATGGTAAATTTAGTCTGTCGACGATATAAGTGCCCTAAAGAGACAAAATTAAGAACAAGTTTTTCATAGTTCTTTTTTTCTAGGAGAGGATATTAAAGGGTTAAAAAGAAGAAGAAGAAGAAGAAGAAGAAGAAAAAGAAGGGCTGTATGTCTATGATGTGAAATCCACCTGTCACTCATCCCTGGTGATTGTTTATGAATTCACTATTTGTGTCGCGGCATCGTCTTCTGCTATGAAGATACGACACATGAATAAATGATTAACCGTGTGTGTGTGTGTGTGTGTGTGTAGCTGTGCGGTTTAATGATTGCTCTCATTGCTGTTTCTTTTCTGCACAAGTGAAAGCAGGAACAAATGTCCCGAGGCGTAAACAGCGGCGTCCGACCACCTTTAAAACGCCATCATCAAATATTCAGCCTCAAAAATGGGATAATATACATCTTTTTATTTCTGTTTTGTTTTTCCTAATCGGTGTAATCATGCAGAAGTTTCCCAATTCCTCGTAAAAAAAATTGTGTCTCCCATCACCCCCCCGACCCTGATCCAGATCTTATTCTAACAAAAAAATGATTAACGGTTCCCCTGAAGTCTGCGTCTGTCTGTGATGTGATTCGCCGCAGTGGGACCGGACTGACTGAGGAGGGACATCAGGATTAATCTGTGTGTAATTACTTTTTAGGATTTATGGTTCAGGCACGCACACGCCGTCATTGTTGGTGCGGATGCAGAGTTTAAAAAAGCCTTTCATGGAAAAAAAAACCTACCGAAAAAAAAAAAGATTTTGTGAATTTTTCATTTTGGGCTGTTATTAATTGAAAATCTTAGACGTCGTTAAGTTGACATTAAAATTGAGAAAATGTGAATGTGAAATTTTATACAAAAAAATCGTCAATTTTAATTCAATTAGATCAACTTTTCAGAGAAAAGTGTTTTAGAAAACTAATTAACCCTCATTAGACTTTTTTTTCTTTATGGTTGTATCAAATTACATAATTCTAATTAATGTTTTAATGTGCCAAAAAAAAAAAAATCCTACTTACCGAATAAGACTTTCTTAATAGCAATAATTCATGCCTCCTCTTCAGCGGCCCCCTTTGACCTTTGGTGACCTTCAGGGCTCCATCCTTGGCCCCTTGCTGTTTAGCATATACACAATGCCTCTGGCTCACATTATAAACAGCCTCAGTCACATTTTTTAATCAGAAATAGAGACTCAGAATGTTCTCAACCAAACAGTTGAGCGTGACATTATAATTATTAATTTAAGTATAATTCAGTTTATTATTATCCTGACTTTGGTTTGGACTTTTGGTTTATTTGACTGTTAGTATTTGACTTTTTTGGTCTTTTAATAAGAAAATACCGCAATTCGTTTGGTCTGTCATTTCCTCAGCCGTTGGGAGACTCCTGGTAAATGTCTTCCACGCCGGCGGTTGCTGTGGGCGAGCGAGCGAGCGAGCGAGCGAAGGCTGGCTGCTGTTTGATCCTCCCTGTGAAAGGTTAACCCGACTTTGATTGAGTGTTAAAACTCACCGCTGTGGCTTCTTTGACCGCAGAGCAGAATCAATGGGAAACGACCTGAGCGTAACTAATCGATGTGTGGTGGTTAAAGGGTAGAGAGAGTTGTTCTCCACACTTACAGCCAAAGAGCAAAGTGGAGGCTGCTTGTTCTTTTAATACCTGATTCTGGCCCGGTAAGCCAGTCAGGATCCCGCCTCTGGCTGGTTTAGATGTTTTATAATAGATAGAAAGAAATACTTACGTGACCTTACACAAAGGTGGAGTCAGTCCAGGCAGTGAGATTGTGATATTTTATCACAAAAAAGCAGTGGAGTAATCCCCAAAGGCTTCTTCCAGAACCTTCTGATCCGTCTGCCTGTAGCGTTTATACAGAGGCTCTTTGATAATGAAATAAAGAAATCAGCCGCACGTTATAACGTGATAATTTTCCGGTTATAAAATAATAGTTTTCACAGTATAAGGTGATCATTTTGACATTATAACGTGGTTAATTTCACGTTATAACATGAAAGATAGTTTCCCCATTATAACGGGATAATTTTCACGTTATAACGTGACAAGTTTCATGTTATAACATGACAGATAGTTTTCAGATTATAACATGATAATTTTCACGTCATAAGATAATAATTTTGACATTATAATGGGATAATTTTCACGTTATAACATGGAAGATAATTATCACATTATAATGTGACAACTATCACGTTATAACATGACAGGTAATTTTCCTGTTATAACATGATAATGTTCACCTTATAACATGAAAGATAGTTTTCACATTATAATGTGATAATTATCACATTATAACATGATAATTTTCGCATTATAACATGATAACGTTCACGTTATAACATCATAACTTTCACATTATAACATGATAATTTTCACATTATAATGTGATAATTATCACGTTATAACATCATAACTTTCACATTATAACATGATAATTTTCACGTTATAACGTGATAATTTTCACGTTATAACATGATAAATTTCGTATTATAACATGATAACGTTCACGTTATAACATCATAACTTTCACATTATAACATGATAATTTTCACATTATAATGTGATAATTTTCACGTTATAACATCATAACTTTCACATTATAACATGATAATTTTCTCGTTATAACATGATAACTTTCACGTTATAACATGACAGATCATTTCTATGTTATAACATGATCAATTTTAACGTTATAAGAGGACAAATAATTTTCACGTTATAACGTGACAAGTTTCATGACAGATCATTTTCAAGTTACAACATGATAAATTTCACGTTATGCCGTGATTCATTTTCACGTGGGGCGGTTTCTTTGTGTGCAGATTCACTTTTCCTCAGAAATAATTTGAGAACCGATTATTGTTCGTAACCTGAACCTTTGTGCAAAACACTGAGCAGCTGGAATCCCATGTCAGCTGCTATAAGCCTTTTTAGATGACAGAAATAAAAAAAACCCCGAGCTGCGGCAACTGTAATTACATTACAGTCCCTGACACACACACACACACACACACACACACACACACACGCACACACACACACACAGCGTTTTGGGCTCAGCATGTCTGCAGGCTGCCGCGGGATGTTAGAGGCGTGTTGCCATGGCGACGGAAAGGGGACACAGAGGAAGGGGGTGAGGGTAAGAGGGACGGGAGGAGGGGGATGTTTGAGAGGAAGGTGGTAGGAGTGGGAGACGCGTGCAGCAGCGTTGCCGCCTACTTGACAGCGTCTGGCATCAGAGAGCAGAGGAGGCAGATCCATCAGGGGAATATCCAACGCTGGTCCTGGAAGGAAGCATCACAGAGGCAGCCATCACCACACAACTTTGTTCCTGGTAGGCAACGCTCTGAAACCAGAACTCTCTGCAGGTTTTGAAGCTTTTTTTTCTTCCTTTTTCATTTTCTCCAATGATTTCTTTTGAGAAGACGAGGGGAGGAAGGCATCATTTATATTCAACCGCTCTTGTTGGTCGTTTTTGTTCTTGTTTGTCGCTTGTTGTTCTTGTTTGTCGCTTGTTCTTCTTCCTCTTTCTGCATAGTTTCATCACAGGAAGAAGAATGACGCGTTCCGTCTGAAAATGAAAGAGTAGTTGGAATAATAGGGTTTATGTTCTCTTTAAATCTCAGTCAGGGAAGAAATTATGAGGCATGAATGAAATGATGGAAAGATCATTTCAGAGGAGGGTGTAGGCTGGATTTATTGGGTTTATTGTGTGGGTATGTGCTTAGCTTTCACTTCCTGTGTGCCTGTGTGCGTGTGTGTGTGTGTGTGTGTGTGTGTGTGTGAGAGGCTTTGTCTCCCTCTGTGCAGTAATGATATTTATTGCAGTCTTTGCAGTTGAGGAGGGGGAGGGGTGCGATGGAGTACAAAAGCTTTATGTAGCATTGTTTCTGCTATAACTCTAGTTTCTACGTGTGTGTGGGTGTGTGTGTGAGTGTGTGTGTGTGTGTGTGTGTTTGTGTGCGTTTGTGTGATCAGTCTCCTCTTGCACATAAGTTTCCGCTCCAGTCTGGAAGCAGTGGTGCGCGCAGGTTAAACGCCGCCGCTTCCTGTTATTTTGAGACCGTGTTTATTAATCTCTCCGTCCCTCTCAGGTCTGATGAGTTCCTTGTCGGCCGGCTCAGAGATGCAGACCCCAAATCTGGGGTCCCAGTTCATGGTGGGGTCCCAGGGTAAGGTGCCCGGCAGGAAGAGGGGACGGCCTCCGATCCGTAAGCTGGAATTTCAGAGCGACTACGCTGAGCCCTTGTTTCCGCTCAAGGTCCCCAAGAAGAGAGGCAGGAAACCGGGCTTCAAGGTTAGAAAGGGGTCGCTTTGGTTCCGGGGGGTTCGATGACGCGTCACGTGTGTCATTTATTCTGCATGAAGTGAAATCAAACACAGTTTATGAACACATGAAAGCCTTCACTCTCTGCATCCACATTCACAAAGCTAGCAGTGGGTTTTTTTTTTTGTGCATTTTCTGCAGTTTTTGGTCAAAATGTCAGAAACTAACATTTCTGTCATCATCAACCACCGAACCAGGGGCGGAAATCCTGGGGTGGGATAGTGGGGGCCGGCCCCCCCTTCCACTAAGCACTTAATAAAATGTATCATTTGATCGATATATATAAAAATATTATATGTAATATGATTTTTTTTTTTTTTATAAAATTAATAAATAAATATTTATTATTTAATTTATTTAAATATTTAAAATAAATTAATACATTTTTAATATTTAGACATTTTATTTGACATAAATAACTTTAAAACATTTTTTTTTTATATACATACATTTCTTAATTTATTTCACATACATTACTAAACTACTAATTCATAAATGACATAATTTTATGCAAAAAATGTATTTGTCATAAATTACTAATATCTTTTATATAAGATATAAAATATAGATATATATATTTATATCTATATACATATATAGATATAGATTCCTAGTGACTAAACTCCTGCCTTCCTATGTTAGTGCTCATACTGGAACACCATGTGTGTTTGTGTGTGTGTGTGTATGTGTGTGTGTGTGTGTGTGTGTGTAGCTCAAGCCCAGGATGGTGATGTCGCCACTAGCTAACTCTCCTCCCAGCAGCACACCTGAACCTGAGATGGGCTCCCTCCCACAGGACGCTGCTCTTGTCCCCCACTCTTCCACACCACAGGTCCTAACAGGTAAAACCACACACACACACACACTAGACACACACACACACACACACACACACACGCACACACACACACACACCTTTTTTCCTTCTTACAACATAAATGTTAATACTGGAACCCAAATCCTAGCAGGTGGGGTATGAAGTCTAGGAAGCACCGGGAGGATTTCAGTCGTATTATTGAATGTTTTTTTGTTTTTTTGAATCCTTAAGAGTTCTTCAGTAAACACTTATCAAGCTCTGAAATCTGCAGCCTCTTCCTCTCCGTTGTTTTTTCAGCCCTTCTTCATTCTATTTTTTTTTTTTGCCTCTAAAATCTGACGGTTCAATGCTAAAAGAACCGTCGCTGCAACACCAGCGTGGAATCTCTCTTTCTCTGTTCCCTTAAAAACAAGGAAGACTTGTCCTTTGGGACGAGAACATGTCTTTAGATGATGAACCAAAAAAAAAGAAAAGAAATCGCACTCGTTTCTGCAGACACACACTTCAGATTCCCCTTTCAATATGCTCATTTAATTTTTTCTTTCCTGTTACTCAGGAGAAAATCGGACTTCTGTTCAGTTTTATCCCCGTCCTGCTCTGAATAAGCACATATTTAAAGGTCAGCCTGAGACTATATGAGGTGGCAAAAAGGTTGTTTTGATGTCAGACTGTGGAGGTACAGAACGGAAGCATGTAGAGACAAACACACATACAGTATATTTAAATATATATATATATATATATATATACATACTACCAACCGGGCTTCTCCCTGTAGTACCACCCAAACACATTTGTAAAGTATGTAAATCATTTCTCTGGTGCAACAGAGACGCATCTGGGAAATACCCTCATTATTATTTGAGGTATACATTTGGGGAAACCGTCAAAGCGTGTATTCGCTCTCAACACTGGATTATTAATACTATCCAATATATCCAATCTGGATATGGTTAAATCAAGAATATTTAAAATGTTAAAGTGTAAGATCAAAGGGTCTCTATCCTGTGCAGCAGAAAGATATATCCCCCCTTTAAGAATGGATACGGGCGCTGGTGGTGGTGGTGGCGGCCGATGACCCTGCTGTGGATGATGATTGATGAGGTTTGTGGATTTGCGAGGGCTAGGCGGAGATGCGGAAGCGGAGGGCGCGCCAACCAGTACCATGAAAGAAGTAGATGAACGGGGAGAGTATTTAAAGATGTCAGCTGATGGGGACTGGTTGAGCATTCAGGCGTCGCCGTGATTGGACGGATGAGGCTACCTGATTGAACCCAGCTGATATCAACTGATGCTCCAGACCTCGAAGCAGGTACTGAAGACTGAGCATGTGCGATAGGTGAGGATAATAAAGGATATGAGCAGGAACAGTGGGCCGAGTGTGCAGGAGGATAGTCTTCCCTGGTGGATCTTTCGAAAGATATCACTAAAACCATTTAGGGAGATCGTCTGTGACGTCTTTCATGGCACTCAGGGTTACCTGACGTCACAAAATACAAAATAAACTCCATACAATAAAGTATGTAAATATATATATATGTATATATTTACACATAGATATAAAAAATGGTTACCATTAGACGGAACTGGCCAGTTTTAAGATTTTACAGGGTGTCTTGTGGGAGGGACTTCCTGTGCAGCTCAAGGCTCTACACCCCATGCAGGTCCGTCGGGCAGGAGGTGCAGTCAGGAGGATGCAGGAGGAGGATGATCTGAGGGTGGGGGAGGGTGTGATGATATGTGAGGGCGTCTCAGCGGCGTTGAAGGACCAAAGACGCGAACAGCTTAACAGGAAGCCCGTGAAGCTGCTGAATGACAGACTTAAAATCTTCAAAAGCAACAAACCGTATAAGGTTTAGATCAAAACACAATTGAATTTTCATCACATGATACGTTTGACCTTCCTGTGTGACCCAAGTCAAGCTTTTCTCACTGGAGTATTTCAGTCTAATAAATCCGTCTTATAGTAAATCCGTAACTGTCCATCTCTGGCGTGTCCATCAGGCATCTGTTTTATCGACAAGCCGAAAGACGGCCGGCGCGAGGGAACGGATCCGGAGGAATCACGGCCACCATGTCAACTAATTCACATCCAGATGTTTACGGGTTGAAAGGGCGTCAAAGCAGATTAGCCCTGTGTTTATTGAACACCCTCTTTAATGAAAAATGTCTATTAAATAGAGTGTTGGGCACCGTTTATGAAAGTAGCACATGTTGAATTTAACAGCAGCATTTTCTACATTTAGCTCC
>VRLP01009328.1:0-13157 GCA_009660295.1 Lophius piscatorius
CACACACACACACACACACACACACACACACACACACACACACACACACACACACACACACACACACACACACACACACACACACACACACACACACACACACCTGTGATGACCGGCCCATCCCAACATTCTTTCTCTTCTATCCCAGAACTTTCAGTTTGTCCTTTCAAATGAAATCGTTTCATTAAATTAATCTTTGATTTCACCTACCTGGGGACATTTTTAACGGTTAATGAGGATAAATCCACTTATTTCAGCAAACATGCCGAACATCATTTCAGATCCAGCATGAAAAATGTCCAACCGGTTGTTTGTGCAGCAGCTGAGTCCAAAGTTCTCCTCAGCTGCTCGTCTGACGTCTCGGCAGAACGCCAGCGTCACTCATTCCTCATGATCTTCATCTGAGTAGAAGAACATCAACTACAACTACTTAGAAAAGTAACACAAACTGATTCATACCAAAGAACAATCTCCCCTTATTACCCAAACCCATCACACACAAGACACAAATAAGAAAGGGAGGAAACTATACAGAACTATAAAAACAGGATGTACATTAGAATGAGTTTTTTTTTTAAATCCCTCCAACCACCCATCACCATCCTCATCCACAAACCAGGCAACAATAGCTACATAATGTGACTGTAAAAGCAGGGAGTGTAAAAACAGGAGCTGAAAAAAAATCAGGAACTGTGAAAACAGGGAATTGTAAAAACAGAAGCTGTAAAAACAGGAATTGTAAAAACAGGAACTGTGAAAACAGGAACAGTAGAAGCAGGAGATGTAAAAATAGGAGCTGTTAAAACAGGACCTGTAAAAGCAGGGGATGTAAAAACAGGAACTGTGAAAACAGGAACAGTAGAAGCAGGAGATGTAAAAACAGGAGCTGTTAAAACAGGACCTGTAAAAGCAGGGGATGTAAAAACAGGAGCTGTTAAAACAGGAACTGTAAAAGCAGGAGATGTAAAAACAGGAACTGTACAAAAAAAAAACCTGTAAAAGCTTGAAGTATAAAAACAGGAGCTGTAAAAATAGGAGTTATACAATCAGGAACTGTGAAAACAGGAACAGTAAAAGCAGGGGATGTAAAGACAGGAGTTATAAAAACAGGAGCTGTAAAAACAGGAGCTGTAAAATCAGGAACTGTAAAAACTGGAGCTGTAAAATCAGGAACTGTTAAAATAGGAATTGTATAAACAGAAGCTGTTAAAGAAGGAATTGTAAAAAATAGAAGCTGTATATATAGGAATTGTAAAAACAGGAACTGTGAAAACAGGAACAGTAAAAGCAGGAGATGTAAAAAAAAAGAGGAGCCGTTAAAACAGGAACTGTAAAAGCAGGAGATGTAAAAACAGGAACTGTACAAAAAACACTCCGTAAAAGCATGAAGTATAAAAACAGGAGCTGTAGAAATAGGAGCTGTAAAATCAGGAATTGTGAAAACAGGAACAGTAAAAGTAGGAGATGTAAAAACAGGAGTTATAAAAACAGGAATTGTACAAAAAGGAACCGTAAAAGCAAGAAGTATAAAAACAGGAACTCTTAAAGCAGACAACAAACCCAAATTATTGAACATTAACTTAATGTCAAACATAAACCAGGATGTTCCCATAATTATAAGTTTTTTTGTTTGATTGATTGATTTTGAACTTATTGATTTAAGTTAAACTCAATACTTAATTTCATTTAGGTTACTAGTTGATGTAATTAAACAAGTTGAAGTAAGTTCATTTAGAAGTCACTTTTTACAGTGCATGATTCTTACCCAGAAATATAAAAAAGTTTAATTCCAGCTTTGAAAAAAGGAACATTTTAACTTGAAAAAACATACGATATAAAAAAGTAAATAAATATTTGTTTTAGTGGTGCGTGATTCTGACTTTATTTTAGTTCTGCTGGGTTTTAACTGAAATATTATACACTGTAAAAATAGAATTGTTTGTGATTTAAAAAACAAGGAAAAGCATTTTCAACTAAAACTTTAGACTCGATCAAACTTGATTTAATTGTGTGTCACCAGTTCTTCATTTTTTACAGTGTACTACAAGCCTTTTCACAAACCTGCCAGTCTTCCTCTGGGAATACGTGTCATGTGATCAGGGAAAGTTCCTCCATGACCTTCTGACTCACGACCTTCAGAGTTTTATCTTCAACCAAACATCTGCTGACGGAGAACTCTGATAGCGAAGGAAAAAATGCAAACAAATACGTCCCAGAACGCTCCAGAACCACTAATCAGCCATAACATTATGACCACCTACATGATGTTGTGTAGGACTCATCATTGCCTCTGTGTACCAAACACCTACTGGAGGTATAAAACCCACGACCACCGCCGGGAGTCAGAACTGAAGGAGCCTCTGATGAGAGGAGAAACGTATTCAAGCCAGAACATAAGTCCAGTTACTTTGGAATCAACCCACATGTACTCCTTTTCCACCCAAAAGAACCTGGTGCTGCTGCCGGAGCTTAGTTGGTTCGACTTACGTCACCGTAAGACGTAATCGGTTCTTGGCTCTAGACCAGCAAAGAGGTGGTTCTTGTCTGGCGCCAGTTCTGAGAGCCAGGAGCTGGTGCTTAGGCTGTCGAAAAAGCAAAGAACTGGTGCTAAGTCAGGCTCTGCCTCCGAACTAGTTCTGGAACCAGCTCGATGGAAAAGAGGTAACGAAGAACCATGACCCGGAGGAATGAGAATCTACACAGACAATCCTGTTCTTCCTCACACTCAGGTCTATGTGGGTGAAAATAAGGATTTATGATGGTGTGGAGGCAGAGATGAAGATGTTCAGATGTTCTCTGGGAGTGAGGAGGAAGGACAGGATTAGAAAGGAGACATCAGAGGGACAGTCCAGGTGAGACGTCCTGGAGACAAAGTCAGAGAGGACAGATGGAGATGGTTCTGACCCGTGAAGAGGAGGAGGGATAGTGGGTCTGCTGGTAGAAGGATGCTGGAGATGGAGCTGCAGGCAGGAGGAGAAGGGGAGGAGCAAAGAGGAGGTTTCTGGATGTTGTGGTTCCCTAATAAAGTTGCTCTGGCTCGATTATTCATTTAGAATCTCTCACAGCTGACCATTCATAATTCATATCCTCTCCAACAGACGGTTTGAATATCAGCTCGGACTAAGCTGACCCCCCCCCCCAATATCCAAATCCATTAATCCGAGAGGAAATTAAATTGGTTTAGTGACTTTGCGACCTGCCGGGGGGAGAGGACGGCCCCCGGGACTGCAGTGAACACTTCTAAGCTGATTAAACCCAATCAGGGGAGTTATCTCGTTAAATCGACTCCACAGATTAGAGACGGGGGCGGGTTCTGAGAACCTGAGTGACAAGAGGGCGTGGCTTCAGAGACGTCGGATTAAAAAAAAAACAACCTCATGTTTTTCAGTTTTGGATGAATTTTATGTTGTACTTAGTAATAATGTTACAAAATTTATAAAAACGTGTTTCACTTACGCAGTTACGCAAAAAAAAAAAAAGTTCTCACACATTTTTACAAATCAATAGGAGGATATCTTTAGGAAATACAAATATTACTGTAAATGTACCCAACATTTGAATATTGCTCAGGTGTTGAGTTGGGACTGCACCAAGGATTGGCCCTGAGCCCCTTCTTATTTGCTACTGTGATGGATAGGCTGACACATAAATAAATACATAAATAAATAATTAAATAAATGTCTAGGATATGTCAAAAACATACCTCTGGGTAAAATTTCATGCAAATCCGTCCTTTGGTTTTTCCGTTGCCTTGCTAACACACAACCTTTCTTACTGACCACAGGAAAGTCCGAGGTCCACCCTGCGTCCTGGTCTACCAGACCCAAAATTTATGTAATGCTGAAAAAGCATTTGGAGTCGATTCATAGGCACCAAATTTGGACTAAATTGGACCAATCGTTTAGAAACGATGGCCGGAAAACCTTTGGAGATAAAGCCGTCCCTAGTGTCCGAAAAATAAAACCGGCCCAACTCCCCCAAATCAGTCCAGTTCTTCCTCACACTGGGGTCTGAGTTGTTATAAAAGTAGTTTCACCTGAAAAAGCTCCCCCTAGTGAGTAAAACCTGACCTGAACCGAAACCGTTTGGAGATAAAGCTCCGGAAAAGCTCTAATGGCGATGAAGATGATGATGATTCCATGATATCCTGGACTTTTTGGGGTTATAAGAAAAGTCCCGGTTTGCTCTTATCTACACAAACATTTTTCATCCAAATTATCCTTTGAGGCCGAACGGCCAGAAAAATGTCTGCGACTGGTGAAGAGGAGGAAGAGGAGGAAGAACACCTTCTCTTATCATGCTGGAACACAAAACCTCAGAAAACAAGCGTTTCAAATTTATGCATTAAAGACGCCGTAGGGTGAACTAAGCACACGTTCGCTATTAAACAAATTGGATTCCAGATTAAATAATAAGCCGTTTGCCTTTTGTTTGACATTGTCAAAGAAATAAAAGCGAGAATCTCGGTGAGGTTCTTTTCGCTCCGGATGTTCAAGAGAGGCGGCGACAGCTTCATGTTTTATTCAGGAGGAATCCCTGCCTGTGGCGGCCAAAGACTTTTTTTCATTCATTTAAACCAGATTACATTTGTTAAGCCATTTGTTGAATTGTAAAAACAGGATAAATCTGTGTAAATAGGGACACGCTGTCTGGAACAAACGGCTCGTGGACCCGACCGGAACCTTCATCTGTTTCAAGGAAGCTTCTTATTCGACGAAAACGCACTCAAAAAACAACAAGAAGTCTTTGAATGAACTCAAAAACAGAATCTTAAGTATTTCCTCCTGATTAAATGTCTTTTTGGTTGTTTTTTCTTCCATATGAGTGATTATATTGGAATAACTTAAAAAACACGGGTTTGGTCAATATTATTTTTATTTATAAAAAAAACACTTCCAACATATTAGCACTAGTGCGAGGACCATATTGTATTTCCAGAAATAGAAAGAATCGCCTTTTTGGCGTCTTTCCCATCCCAGAAAATTCATGAAACTTATCAGCTCTGGCGAAGAAATTACGTATTTTGCGGGTCGCGTGGCAAAACGACCCTATAGCGCCCCCTTGAATTATTCAAAAGACCCTCCCCAATGGCGCTACCATAACCTAGAAGCACGAAACTTGGCAAACATGTTTATCAAATCAAGATCTATCAAAATGTAATTTGGTGTTATGTCGCAAACCAAACAGGAAGTCGGCTATTTTGACTTGAACGGGCGATGATAAGGCGTTTTTTGCCGTTTTCATGTTTTGTATGCGAACAAACTCCTCCTACAGCTTTAATTAGAAACTAAGATTAATTCGGCTAAATTACTTAAATATGGACCAACTTGTTATTTAGAATAAGACTTTTTTCAACAGCCGGGGTTAACGCCTTCTCCTCAGTGCCCCCTTTGACTTGTGGTGTCCCTCAGGGCCCCACCCTTGGCCCCTAACGCTTTAGCATATACATGCCGCCCCTGGTTCTGATTTTGAAAAAAACAGGTTTAGTTACTTTTTCCAAGGAGAAACGGAGACTCTAAAAACTAAATGTAGTTATTTTGTGTTTGAATATGAGTCGCTGATGCATTTCTTTTTAGAATTTTAAAGGACACAAGGAAAAATGTCAATGTTTGAAATTCCACTGAATGAGGACATGTAGCTAGTGAAGGTTAGCTTTGATTTGTTTTTTCATTCTTCCAAGGCAGAGGGAATATCTGGAGGTTCTCCTCACCGTTAAACGTCTTTAGTGAGCATCATGGGAAAGTCGTCTCCTTTAGAGGAATGATGACGGCGTTCCTGATCCTCGGCCTTCACGCCGCCCGCCACCACATCATAAACAGACGATAACTGAAGACTGTGATTCCCGAAAATATGAGGCCGCTTTTTTGTGCGATGTGAGTCTGAAGATCTCCACAGACTAATAATAATAATAATAATAATAATAATAATATGTCAGTGGGTTCCTACAGAACGTACTATTATTTTTATCAAGACACAAATTAGAAATAATAGTCTGGCTCCTCAGCGAGATGAATTATGGGAGATTTTGCGTTTCCGCAAGCCGACAGCCAAAAATGACAATTGACCGATTAGGTAGCGAGAAGAAACGTAAACACCGGGGACTCATCCAGAAACGGAACGCAACAACAGGAGAGGGAAAGACGAACGACGTTCTCCTTCCTGTCGGTTCCCGAGTAAAACCCTCACTTTAAAGTCAAATAACCGCCGATCTTGTATCTTAACGAGAAAAACAGAATAAACCGGGTTCAAAAACGCGATGTTTCGTAGCTGCTGCTTGATTTTTAGCGGTATGTATTTGAAGAAGAAGAAAAAGGAATTGCGATAAAAAATAATGTGTTTATTTTTGTGTATAATCAGCTGAAAATTTTTAAAAAATGGTTCAATTCTGACGTTACGTGTTTCACGGTATTTTAAAAAAACAACATTGTAGAACGTTGTAGAATGAATAATAAGCCTTTTGGATTAGTGACGTCACAAAGTGGCCATTGCTGCCTTCAATCGTTTGTTTGCTTTGAAGTTCCTTTGGGAAGTGGGTGCTCAGTGGGCTGAACAAAGATGCTGAAGTGGAAGGCGTGATGTTTTATTCTGGAGAGGAAGAGGAAGTCTTTTTAGGAGTGGGTTTAGAGGTAGCTCTGTGCTCTGAGTTCTTAAATGTAATGGTTAACTCAAAACTTGTCATATAAATGGTCTTTATTCCCTTTTAATGATTTTTCTGGACTCTGGCAGTTTGTGACAGCGTGCCTTGCTCAGGGGCATGAGCACAGCCACAGTCATATTTTATATTATATAAATATGTCATATTTTAGTTTATTACTTCATATATTTACTCATTTGGGAGCTTTATGGCAAAAAACACAGGTTCTGGTCCGTAACTTCCCAACCATCGGTCCGGTCGTGACTAAATCTATCTCCTAAGAATCGACCTATGGATGGAAAACTCCTTCGTCTTAATATCACACCATCATTGTTTGGGTCGGTGTTCAGGAAGCAAAGCCAGACGGGTTCTGAAGAACGCTGCTATATTAGGCTGTTATGAAACCCCAGGCGGTTTCTGCCCGACAGCAGGCCGTCACACAGAAGCGCTCTCTGGAATGCAAACATGTCACCTACGTGTCACGTCCCGCTTCACAACTCCGGCACGGAAAAAGGTGTTACATAAGCGGTTCTGGGTCAGGCCAGGTCCAAGACATTTGTTACGTAATGGGCCTTTAATGGCGGCCATGAATGCCAGCCTGAGGCTCTTCCTCCAGTGAGACACAGAAGCCCGCTCCTCCTCCTCCTCACGTCTTCAGAGCGTTTCATTCAGGATGTGAGGTCGGCGGCTACATCTGATAGCGGGGGGGGTCGTTACGCAGCAGGTGAAACTAGAGCGGGTCATTTAGAGGAAGAAGTGAAGGTCACTATTTTGCAGAAACTGACCTTTTATTTTGGCCGGTCACATGATTCACGTAATCATCCAAAGGCAATAATCCTTAGAATCAATGTTTGGAACATAAAAATGACCCGCCTCCTCGCTGGAGTCACATGACTTGACGTGAACAAGTGGTGGGGGTCGAACTTCTAGCATTGCTAACGTTCCAACCAGGACACAGCCGGACTTTGTGGCGCTGTGCTGGTCCAACCTGACAGGTGAATGACGGAGGACCAGCTGTTCTGTTTGGAACACAGATATTAATATCGGAGGAATTCAAAGAATGCTTTGCGTCATCAGCCGTCCTTCAGATTACTGCCTACCTTCTTCTTCTTCAGCTGTTCCCTCTAGGGTTCCCCGCCTCAGATCCTCTATCTCTGTCCGTCAGCCAACAGTTTCCGCCCGCAGCCCGGTGGCTAACAGCTAACGGCTAACAGCTATCAGCAGTACTGGCTAACGTCGTAGATGATCGCTTAAGCAATTATTTATTATTTTGTTGAAACCCGTTATAAGAGCCCCAAAAGTCCCCAATCCCCTGCATTTTACAACCAATCCCCCCTGATTGAACTCCTCAAATGAAATGCAAATCTTGGTAAATCTCCAATTAGTGAGTAAAATATGAACTATTAGAGTAAAATATAACCGAGCTCCTTGAGTTTACTCATATCTTGGTCCATCCCAGAATCAATCCAGTTCTTCCTCCTACTAAGTTCTATGAGGGCATAACATTTTTAAATGATTGAAGACGTAGTTTTTGAGTTCTTTCTTGGAAACAGTGTTATTTGTGTTATTTATATTTTATCTCCCCCTAGTGAGTCAAATAAGAACTGCTGGAGTAAATATTTACCAGATTGTAAAATTGTGGACTGAAAACTTTCAGAGGTAAAGTTCCCCCCTAGTGGTTGAAATATACAACCAAATATTCCTCCCTTGGGACTATGTGGGTATAAAAATGTTTTTTTAAGTTATCGCGTTAACAGGAAGGACCTGCGGGGGCGACGGTGATTCTATAATATCCCTGACTTTTTGTGGACATATTAAAGTAAGTCCAACGTTGAGCCTAAATCTTTAGACAACCTGCACAGCGTGAGGCGTTCAGGGACCATGTTTTCCTGTCTGGAAATAATCAGCCTGGAAAGCTTTTCTCAAGATGGGATTTTCTTTTTTTGCTGAATTAACATTCCTAACTTATAACTAGAGCTACACCTTCATCCCAAACAGCAAGGGTACATCCATCAAAAGTCCCCAGTCCCCTGCGTTGCACAAAGAAATCCCCCTTTTTGAACTTCAAAATTTATTTCCACAGTATATTTAGTAAAAAAAAAAAAAATTTAAACTAAAAACTATTAAAGTTTCAGTAAAATAAGACATAAACACAATGTAACTGGGTTTTCCCAAAATCAATCCAGTTCTTCCTCCTTCATCGGTCTCTTTGGGTACAAAATTTGAAAATGGTGCATGAAATAGTTTTTTGAGGAATGTCTGTAAAACAATGTTTTTTCCCAACATAGATACAACTTTTTCTTCTGGTTTGCAATTAATATACTTCCGTAGCACTTTACACTCAAACACGGTAATAAGATGGTAATAGTGTGGTAATAAAGAGTTAATAATTAGGTAATACCATGTAATTACCAAGCTAATACCTGGTATGTTGGTATTAGGTAAATGTTACCTCTTTATTATCCCTCTATTACCTCCTTATTACCGTGCTGTGATGTAAAGTGTTTTTTTTACTTATTCAAAACAAAGACAAAGAAGTAAGTATACTTGTATTCATGTACTTACCGGAGATATACTTAACACATTTATACTTATATATACTTTGCTTATTTTGACATATTTCAGGACAGTCCAAGTATATTTGGACCATATTTTCAAGATAAAACTGCAAACTAGTGAGTTCTCTAAACTAACTAACTGTGTACTCCAAAGTTTAATTAGGAGTATTCTTCTTGTACTTGTACTTGAAGCTGGGCCAGTTTATTCCCTAAAGTATGAGAATAGTAGACTTTAAAGTAAAGAGTTTAAAATGAAGGTACTTGCAACACAAAGTGTTTTTGTTGATCTTATGCTTGAACTTTACTGAAGGATACGTAAAAACAACACACTTGAAGTACTGAAGTACTCGTTACCACAGGATCATCATGCGGTAACGAGTACTTCTACTTGAGTGGCGTTGAACGTTAAGATTCTGACTCTGCGTGTTTTCACTACATCATGGGAAGGGTTTGAAAAACGTGGCAGAAACTGAGGGGAAACTGTTTTTAACTTCCTCGTTTATCTTCTCACTGAAACGTTTTGGACTCCATGAGAAAGTTGCTCCGGTCCCACCTCACGGTACCGACCCCCTGACCAGCAGCGGAACTGCTTCACCGGCGCTTTCTAACCTCGTTTCCCACGGTAGAGTGATGATGATGACGATGCCATTTTCAGAAAGTCACGGGTCCGACTGAGCGGTTTCTGCTGACTCAAACATCCCCCCCCCTCCAGTTCTTCACTTCTAGTGAAGAATGCAGCAAAGCAAAGGGAGGAGTGTCCTTCATGGTCCATAGTTCAGACCAGTGGTCCCCAACTTCTTGCTAAGGGTGAGAAATCAGAAGAGTGGGTTCAGGGACGGGGAAGGCCCGGACCAGAGGTTCAGGAGAAATCGTTAGGAGGAAGGGGAAAGAGGAGGAAGAGGACCTCCACCTACCTGCCCACACACAAGGTGTGTATGGAGGTGAAACTACCTGGAAAGGGATCCATAGTCACCCTCCAGAAGGAGGATGGTTTCAACTCCGTCAGATGCATCTGAAGACCCGCATCTCCTGGGTTGGTTCGTTCATAATGGAGTTTTAGTTTTTTGGGTTTTCAATCAGTTTTGGTCTCCAGGTGTTTCTGCGTTTGATGCGTTTGGAGATGTTTGTCAGTTCCAGCTGACGGGAGACATCAGGCCTCTCAGAACCATTAGAAGAAGTCCAGTTGTCTTCCTGTTAAACCTCTGAGGACCGGCGTTACTTGGATGAGCGAGGATCTGCACCAACACTTCTTCTGAGGGTCGTTGGTTTTCTTTGAGGATGACATTGAGGAGGCTGGAAAAGTGGGGCGTCGGACTTCTTCACAGAACAAAAGCTCGACTCTTCGTAATGCGGGCGGGGGTGAGGAGAGGCGAGGGTGAGGAGAGGCGAGGGTGAGGAGAGGGAGGGGTGGGGGGAGGTGGGGGTGAGGAGCGGCTGGGGGTGAGGAGAGGCGGGGGTGAGGAGTGGTGGGAGGGGGAGGGGTGAACTCCCTCCTCCCAGGGAGGAAGGTAGCGAGCAGCTGATTTATACAGTTTGCCGCGGGCGAGAGCGAAGCTACAGAGGAAGATGAAGTTAATTATTCTCCCCGCAGAGGAGCAGGAGTGAATTTCTGCAGGAGAACTTGTCAGGATGGGATTCCCTGGTGAGCAGAGAAGAAGAGGAGACGGGGAGGAAGAGAGAAGACGGCAGATACAACAGAGAGATTCTCCTCCCTGCTCCTCTGGAGGAGGACGGTCATGTGGAAGGAGCGATTTTAAAAATAAAAACTTTTTTTCAAACTAAATCTTTTATTTTAGACTTCTTACGAGATTATTTGATTTCTTCCACTTTTATCTCCTTCTTTGTGATCTGAGCTGTCACTCAAGCCTCCATCAAAGAACCAACAGAACCTCAAATCAGCCCCACTAGAAACCCTCAAAAAGAAATCGCAGTTTCATTTCCCTGAAAAGTACGATGGAATCATAATTTCTTCCACTTCACGTTAACAGGATAACCCAAAAACTATTTCTTAAATCATTTTCAAATGTTATCCCCACATAAACATCAGTGTGAGGAAGAACTGGTTTGATTCTTGGAAAGGTCACTTGTATATATCCGACACTAGGGGGAGCTTAATCTCCAAAAGTTTTTGGGTCAAATTTGGTGCAGATGATTCGACTGGAGGAAGTTTTTCTCGGGTTTTATCGTATTTTAATGGAATAGTTCCTATTTTACTCACTAGGGGGAGTTTTTTGTTTCGATGGAAAATACATTGTTTTACAGACATTCCTCAAAAAACTATTTCATGCACCATTTTCAAATTTTGTACCCAAAGAGACCGATGAAGGAGGAAGAACTGGATTGATTTTGGCAAAAGTCTGTTGCATGTCTCCAACACTAGGGGGAGCTTTAACTCCAAAAGTTTGTTTTGGACATTGCATTGAACTACTTGTACAATGCAGGGGATTGGGGGCTTTTGGGGGATATACCCAGCAAAGGTTTGTGAAGTTTGTGAAGTAACATGATAATAAAACGATACACCTGGAGCGCACCTCTAGGAACCCGTACCTCCGCTTGACCCAGTGCAACCTTAGCTGCCCGACATTCGTGCCCCTGGTAGTCCGACTGCTAACGCGGGGGCGGGGCTCCCCACCCTGCCGACGTGCTGCTGGGCACATATTTAGCCTCTTAAGTGAACTCTAGTTCTGTGGTGGGACCGGGTGAGGACGAGAATCCACTCACACACGGGAGGAAAGGATCCCAAAGGTTTACTCGCCAGACAAATTATACAGGGAAGTGATAATGAATGACCGGCCGGAGGTTCTGTGTGACGGCGGTTCCGTCTGCGGTCGCGTTCAAAAACCAGACAGGAAGAGCGACAGTTCAGTGCCGGAACCGTCGGACGCTCTCAGACTGAAAAGTTTCCCTCTCGTGAGAAGTTTGTTCTCTTTGAGACGACCTCAGACCAACTTTACCCACAAGCACCGGCGCTGCTTTCTGAGATAATCAGAGGGGATGCGAACCCTCTACCGTTCAGAGGACGGGACTGGGTTCTCTGGGTTCTCTGGGTTCTGGGTTTAGGTCCATATCTGTGCCGTAGGAGCTCGTCTATCTCTCTATCTCTATCTTCTATATTCCCTTTGAGTTTTAACGTCGGTGGTCAGAGTTTCAGTTTCCTCCACAGAATCAGAATTCTCTGGCTGAAAGGAGAATAAAAACGACCCAGAACGGTTCTGGTCATGATGAGCCTGGTTTCAAAGCGGACCTTCGGTGGCTGCCTTTAAAGCGTGGTCGCTCTTCTGAGGGTGTCTTTGAGGGTTCTGGTCCAGCATCTGGTGTCCCGTTGATGAATAGAACAATAAATGAGATCAATGCCGCTTCCATCGGTTTTTAAAGCTGCTGTCAGTCAAATACTGAAGATGCTGCTGTCAATCAGACTTTGAGGAACCCGCCTGTCAAATAGATTCCTGAGCGTCTTTCTTAGAAGACTGTCTCTGTCTCTACCTGTCTGTCTCTACCTGTCTGTCTCTACATGTCTGTCTCTACCTGTCTGTCTCTACCTGTCTGTCTCTACATGTCTGTCTCTACCTGTCTGTCTCTACCTGTCTGTCTCTACATGTCTGTCTCTACATGTCTGTCTCTACCTGTCTGTCTCTACCTGTCTGTCTCTACATGTCTGTCTCTACATGTCTGTCTCTACCTGTCTGTCTCTACATCTCTGTGTCTACATGTCTGTCTCTACCTGTCTGTCTCTACATCTCTGTCTCTACATGTCTGTCTCTATCTGTCTTTCTCCGTGGGTCTGTCTCTAGCTTTCAGATTACTGGGATCTGATCCTAGAACAGACTGATGACGTCATAGAAACAGTTAGGTTGAGTCACTCTGGGATCTGATCCTAGAACAGACTGATGACGTCATAGAAACAGTTAGGTTGAGTCACTATGGGATCTGATCCTAGAACAGACTGATGACGTCATAGAAACAGT
>VRLP01009329.1:0-13155 GCA_009660295.1 Lophius piscatorius
TTTAAAAAAGGACTTAAAACTTTCCTTTTTAGCAGAACCTATAACCTTAATTAACATTGCTGGTTTTTGGTAAGGCTTTTATATAGTTATTATTTTATTTTTTTATTGATGCTTTTATCTGCTTTTGCTTTGTAGCACTTTGAGATTTGATCCAAATGTAAAGTGCATTATAAATTAAATGTATTATTATTATTATTATTATAGTTTACCACCATGTTTTGTTTTTTTACAGTTTAGTTCTTGCAAACAGCTGCCAGTCTTTTACACAGAAGACTGGTAAAAGTCTTCTGTGTAAAAAATAAATATAATATATATATATATATATATATATAAATATTTATATAAATATATATATATATATAAATATTTATATAAATATATATATATATATATAAATATTTATATAAATATTTATATAAGAAAATCCGTTTCTTTCTTCGGTCACAATAAAACAGTAAAAGCAGATTTTAGTGTCTGTTCCTGAAGTCAGGAGCTGCCTAAAAAAAAAAACAGTTGTATGAATCTCCTTCGGGTGCATTTCAAATTAATTCGAAGCAACTTGCCGGTTGATTACAACGTGAGATCTCTTCTCCAACACGCGCGTGCGAATTACTAATATATTTCTTATTCGGCGTTTTAAAAATAATTAAAAAATCCCGTCTTTGCTCCGTATATTCCCTTCTATGGATTAATCTTAAGTTTATTAAAGTGTAAAGAAACACGGAGACAACGGAGGAGCAGGTGGGCGCTGTTTTATTGACGCGCCGGCTCTCGCAGTGCATTCTGGGACTTGTAGTATCTGCGGTTTTTGTAGCCGTGTATCAGCGCGCTGGTTATTATTGACATTAGATGGTCTTAAGTTTGACATTTCTGCTCTATAATGTGGGGTTTAAGCCGAGGGGGCTCCCGGTTCTGGTGGTAACTTGGCACCATGGTCGCTAAAAAGCGTCGCTAGGCAACCGTGAAGCTGCGGAGGATCAAATTCCCCCCCTGTAAACTGAGAGGAGGGGAGATTCTGTGGGGCTCGGAGCAGCTTCTTAAAACAACGATAGAAGAAGTTAAAACACCCAAGAGGACAAAGTCGTGACTGACAGAAGCATCTCTGGGTATGTTTCATCCCAATATGTTCTTAAACCAGAAAATGTTCCGACCCGCATCAGAGCCGTTGACCCATCACAGCAGATGCCGTAAATGAAATGGATTTTTTTTATTTGTCGTAACTCTGTCGTTCTCCACAATCTGTTTATATGAAAAAAGCAAAACAAACAATAAATTGTATGAATTAAAAAAACATATATATACAATAAAACACTGTAAATCGAGTTCTATGAATAATTTATGGATTTATGTCTCTTAGCTGAGTTATGTACTAAAATCTGACTGGAGGTCATTCAAAGGAGATATACGAACTTATTCAGTCCCTCCTCTACATTCAGTCGCTGATTTTATGATTTGAATGGAACTAAATGAAAGAGAGAAAAAAACAGTTTTTAAAAACGCCAGTATTCGCCGTGTTCTTAAAATATTGTTGGGAACTGTGGAATAAATCAAATATTCTCCCACGCAAAATGATTCATACCGTCTCTAATCCACTTATCAGCGCCTGGAGGGAAGTTTCTCCTTCCATTTCAGGAGTTTAAGCCGTCCAGCTAGGAGTTTACTCCAAATACTGTAATAGCGGCAAGTTTTTAAAATTTTGCCTAACTCAGCATTATTTTTTTTAGAGTGCGTGTGAAGATGGCGTTAGCCAGCGGTCACTGGGTGGAGAAGGAGACGAGGGGAGCAGCTCCGAGTCCCAGGTGGGTCTGTACGGTAAAAAAAAAAAAAGAAAGAGCGATGAATTCTGACGGTGTGAACTCCTCGTGTGTTCCCTCCTGTGGCGAATACTTCCTGGTTCTCTCTCTCTCACAGACGCGGCCACGCCGCCGCCGTGGCGGGAAACGTGGCCTTTCTGTTCGGAGGAGCCTCCAGCGGCGGCCAAGAGGTGATTCCTTTTTTTCTTTTCTGTAAATAGGATCACAGTAAAAAATAAAGAAAAGAAGAAGGTTAATCACTTGGTTGGCGCTTTTTTCTTCTGCTGTTTTCAGGAGGAAGGCCCGGTTTACCACAACGACTTCTTCATGCTGACAGGTACAAATAAAAGATGGCGGGATCCATTACTTTAATGTCATGTTCAGGATAAGCAGGAAGAGAGACTTTGGGAATAGTTCTAGGACTTATGTAGGTTTCCGCCTGCTGGGCGTCAGGGAGGGGCGTGTTCATGAACGCGATCAGCCTCACTTTGAAGCCGGTCACACACTTGCGGCGTACACGCACACCAGGCGTGAGCGACCGCGACTCCAAACGTCTCACAGGGGAACCAGGAAACACAAATGTCGCAGTTTTGGACACCGGTAAGGACAAAACAAGGATCTCTTCAACCACGAAAACAAACTTAATCACACTCTTCAAATTGAATCACCCGGAGGAACGTAGTACGTTTAGAAGCTAACATTAGCAGAGCGGCTACAGCTAGCGGGAGCTCAGAGCCGCGAGTGTTGAAGTACCCGAACAAAGCCAACATAGAACATAGAACGGACTGAACGAGGCGTACAACGTCTGAGTTTCACTTGGAAATGTCAGACAGTTGGTTTAAGGACGGAGGGTAGATTGAAAGAAAACACATTAAGAAATGAATCTGCAAAAGCCACGAGACAATAAATAAAGACAAACCATCTGCAAAGCCACAAGAAAACATATTAAGAAAAAACATATGCAAAAGCCACAAGACAACACACTAAGAAAAAACACCTGTAAAAGCCACAAGAAAACATTTCGAAAAACCATCTGCAAAAGCCACAAGACAACACACTAAGAAAAAACACCTGTAAAAGCCACAAGAAAACATTTCGAAAAACCATCTGCAAAAGCCACAAGACAACACATTAAGAAAAAACATCTGCAAAAGCCACAAGACAACACATTAAGAAAAAGCATCTGCAAGCCCCAAGAAAACACATTAAGAAATCAATCTGCAAAAGCCACAGGACAACACATAAAGACAAACGATCTGCAAAAGCCACAAGAACACACATTTTGAAAAAGCCTCTGCAAAAGCCACAAGACAACACATTAAGAAAAAGCATCTGCAGAAGCCACAAGACCACAGGAGTATTTTAGAAGTAAAGCTTTTTTTACCGCTTCATTTAGAGAATAAAACAGATATAACACAAAAGCCACAAGACAACACATCAAGAAAAAGCATCTGCAAAAGCCACAAGAAAACATTTCGAAAAACCATCTGCAAAAGCCACAACACAACACATTTCGAAAAACCATCTGCAAAAGCCACAAGAAAACATTTTGAAAAACCATCTGCAAAAGCCACAAGACAACACATTAAGAAAAAACATCTGCAAAAGCCACAAGACAACACATTAAGAAAAAACATCTGCTCAAGACCACAGAAGTATTCTGTGTTTTTTTTTACCGCTTCATTTAGAGAATAAAACAGATATAACACATATATACGTGTCATGATATTTTGATTAGCCGCGTTAGCGTCGCTTAACTTCCTGGTCATGCAGTCATGTGACGTAGATTAAAACTTTAATAAATAATAATGAACTTTATACCGACCCAAAACTGCCCAGAACCCAAAACTACAGTAAACAAGATCTTTTACACCTGCTGAAAACTCTTAACCAGACATTCTGATGACTTTTGTTTGTGACGTTCTGACCGTTGTTTACACGTTACCATGGCGACAACCGAAGACAATATGTTCAGATGTTTTCTTCTATTGTCATTCAGTAACCAGGATGTTACTATTTCTTTTTAATACGTGACTATGAATGAATGCGTTCAAATAAACGTCACCCGGGTGAACACAGTCGTTTCCATGAGACTGAAAAATGTAAATACTTTAAGTACTTGTAAGTACTTTTTTTTGTAGTTTCTCCCGATGATGTGACGTGGGAGGAGATTCCTCAGGGCGGACGCGTCCCCTCAGCTCGAGAAGGACACACTCTCTGGTGAGACACGGGAGGGGGCGGAGTTAGCTCCGGACTTTTGTGGACGGTTGGTGGATTGGTTCTGATCGTGCACTGTAAAAATAATTAACTTAAGGAAATGACTTCAACTAGTCACATTAAATTAAATTAAGAATTTTTGAGTGTAGAATTTAAGTTGAAAATACCTCATTTAACTTTTTCACCAGGGAATTTTTTTTTTTAACCGTCAAAAGTTTTCTTTTTACAGTGTAATATATATTTTTTTGTATATTTTAGGTTTTTGCAAGTTAAAACGGTGAAAAATGTTTTTTGAAGTATATATGAAAAGCTGGAATTTCATATTTTTTATGCTTTTTGGTTCTAATCATGCACTGTAAAAAGAAAATTGTTGATTAATATAAGGAAATGACTTCAACTAGTCACATTAAATTAAATTAAGTTTTTTTTATTAGTCTAACTCATTAATTTAAGTTGTAATTACTTAATTTAATTGAGTGTTACCAACAATTCTCTTTTTTTTTTACAGTGTGTATTATTTGTGGTGAAACCCGGCAGGAATAAAATAATGTCAGATTCATGCATGAATAATAATAAATAAATATTTATTTACTGTTTTATATTTTATGTTGTTTTCTTTTAAGATTTGAAGGATTTCCAAAGCAGGAATTTTCAATGCACTGTAAAAAAAAAAAAAGAAGAAGAAAGATTTTAAACTTAAAGAAATTATTATAATTATTATTAAAGTGTTTTTCAGTCTAATTCATTGATTTAAATTGTAAATACTTGTTTAACTGGGTGAAACAAGCTAATCAAATTTATTTTAGATAATCAACAATTCTCTTTTTACAGTGCAATCTGTCTCTGCATCCGGAAACAGCAGTGAGCTAGTTAGCTGACATGCTAACATTTTCCAAATACTCTCTCCACAGAAACAGATGCAACATAATATCTTCTTCTTTTTTTTTAAACTTATTATTATAAAAAAAAGTATTATTATTATGATTATAATAAATAATTATAATTATTATTTATTATAATATATTATTATTCCCTCGTTTGTTTGAAGTGTTGTCAAAGGGAAGCTGTATCTGTTTGGAGGAGCGTCCAGCGCCGGCGCCGCCGAGTGTCTCCCAGGAGTCTACAGCTTCGATATAGGTGAGGAGGAGGAGGAGGAGGAGGAGGAGGAGGAGGAGGAACACCTCCAGCTGGTCCTGCACCGTTGTCGAGTAAGGTAACCACGGCGATGGCGTCTCTCGTCTCTGACAGTATCTCTGACCTGGGAGCGCCTGAGGGTCGGTGGCGTGAACCTCCGGACCCTCAGACACAGTTCTGCTGCCGCGGGCGACAACATCTACGTTTACGGAGGCGTTCTGGAAGGGAATCCAACCAACGACCTCATGGTCTTCAACACAGGTCCGTTTGTCTGGCTAGTGTCGGAACCATGCAACCGACCGTTCCCAAAATCAATCCAGTTCTTCCTCTCACTAAAGTCTTTCTCACTAGGAAATATAAAACCGATACATGAAATGTTTTTTGAGTTATGTGCAAAAACCAAATTTCTTTTCCCTAAAATAACTCCCCCTTGTGCGTTAAATATTAATATCATGGCCCTAAAACTTTCAGAGATATAGCTCCCCCTAGTGACCGAACAATGCAAGAGAATTTTCTCCAAATCAATCCAGTTCTTTCTCTCGCTAAGGTCTGTATAGATATGAAATTTAAAAACTATCCATGAAAGAGTTTTTGAGTTGTCGGGAAAACAGTGTTTTTGCAAAAAAGAAAGAAGCGCCCCCTAGTGAGTAAAATAGTTTTATGGCCCTAAAACTTTTGGAGATAAAGCTCCAACTAGTGCAGGAACTATTCAACCGATCTTTTCCAAAATCACACCGGTTCTTCTTCACACTGAGGTCTATGTGGGCATAAAATGTGAAAATGATCCACACTGTAAAAAAAAAAAAAAAGATTTGTTCGCTGGTAAGTTTTTAATTTAAATTGGAAATTCTGACTTTTCAAAGAGATTTGAAGAGTTTCTCATTACGGAATTCTACTTGTTCTTTTAAGACTTTGTGGGTCTAATCACGCACTGTAAAAATAAAATTGTTGATGAACTACTAGTAACCTAAATTAAATGATTTATACTATTCTCTTTTTACAGTGTGTAATATTTGCCTTAAAACGCTGCGGGAACAAAATATCATCTTATTCGTGCCAAACAATATATAAAATATTAAGTAAATGTTTTATATTAGTTCGATTTAGAGAATTTACAAAGCCGGAATTTCCCTTCTTTATGATTTTGAGGTCTAATCTTAAACTTAAAGCTTTAAGGATTAACTTCCGATAATAACCGAAATTAAATTAAAGATTTTTTTAACGCCAAATTATGAGTTTAAGTTAATAAACTTCAATGAATTTTGGTTTTACTAGTTGAAGTACTTTTTTGAGTCCATCAAACTTTTCTCTCTTTTTTTTTTTTTTACAGTGTATGAAGTCATTTTTGAGTTATAATTCCTTCCTCTTTAATGAAGACTCACATGTTTTGGTTTGTTATTTTGTGTCTTTTCCTCTGAAACCCGTTTTTCTTCCTCGTTTTCATCTTTCAGTGTCGACGACATGGACGCCAATCAAAAGTAGCGGATCTCTTCCTCCTGCCCTGTAAGAATATCTTAGTTTATAAAAACACCTATTTGGATTAAATGACTTCTGTAAGGACGCGCTCGCCCAGAAGTGCATATAGAATATTCATTTTGATATAAAAAAAAAAGAAAAAAGGTTATATCACAGTCAAAGGTGTAGTAGTGGTGTGAGCATAAATCTCCCTCTAGTGGACAAAGTTGGTATTTTTCAGCCCGAAATCCCATTTTTGGCCCATTTTGTCTCTCCAGCTGGTCCAAATGTAGCGTCCTCCTGGTTCTGACCCACAGAAACTGTGAATAATAACATGAACGTTGTGGTATTTCCAAGTTTTTATCAAAGAGTTGCTGAGAAATTTCACTGATTCTTTATTTTCATGGTGTTTCTGTAAATATAATGATGTCAGAATCTTTGATCTGGAAAAAAAAAAAAATTCAAGTAAAGGCAGAAAATCACGGATTACTCACGTTTAGAAACAGGGAGGATGTTATTGATACTGCAGTTAAATTATATCAGGTGATGCCGATACACCTGAAGGTAGTGGAAGTGTATGAAGTTTGTTATGAGGAGGTGATTTAGGCAGGGATCAATTTAAAACAACCGATTAGATCAAGAACAAGCAATCCCTCCTGAATAATTAAATCATTAACTAATTAAATGTGAAGTTATTTCTACTGTATTTTTAGTAAAGAAATAAAAAAGCAGGAAAAAAAAGCCCCCCTAAGCGAGTAAAATAAAAACAATTAGATTCAAATATGGATAAAATGTGATACAAACAAGATAAATCTCATTGAGTCGATTCAAATGCTTCAAATTTGGACGAAATCGAACAAAGGGTTGAGAAACTGTGACCGGAAACTTCTGGAGAAAAAAAAGTAAAAGTTTGATAATGATCCATGGAATAGTTTTTGAGGTATGTCTGGAAAAAATGTGTTTTTTGTAAAAAAAAAATCAAAAAATCTTTAGACAGTAAAATATGATATATATATATATATATATATATATATATATATATATATGAACATATATTAGGTAGAAGAATGATAAAAATATTGGAATTTTTGTGTTTAATCACTGATTACTACACAGTAACAGATTACTCACAAATAGTAACAGATTACTCACACATAGTAACAGATTACTCACACATAGTAACAGATAATTCGCTTAGTGACATATTACTCACACAGTAACATATTACTCACACAGTAACAGATTACTCACACATAGTAACAGATTACTCACACATAGTAACAGATAACTCGCTTAGTGACATATTACTCACACAGTAACATATTACTCACACAGTAACAGATTACTCACACATAGTAACAGATTACTCACACATAGTAACAGATAACTCTCGCTTAGTGACATATTTCTCATACATAGTAACAGATAACTCTCACATAGTAACATATTACTCACACATACTAACATATTACTCACACATAGTAACAGATGACTCACACATACTAACATATTACTCACACATTGTAACATATTATTCACACATAGTAACATATTTCTCACACATAGTAACATATTACTCACACATAGTAATGTATTACTCACACCTAGTAATAGATAACTCTCACATGTCACATGTCCAGAGACACCCCAGGGATGCAGATACACCTAATAGTTGTGGAGGTACTTAAAGTTTATTTTAGGGATGAAGTTCAGATGAGACTTAACTCAAAATAACCAATCTGTGTGTGTTTGTTTGTGTGTGTGTTTGTGTGTAGGTGTGGTCAGAGTTCTGCTCTCGTTGGAGATCAGGTGTTCATGTTTGGAGGTTATGACGCCGCTGGAAACTTCTGTAGAGACCTTTATGTTCTCAACACAGGTAATCACCAACTCATCGGTACCACAGCTGAACACGGCTCAGAGGTTTACGGTTCATAGTAGCAGGTGAAAGTAGAAAAACCGCAATGTCATCCTTCTATCAATGCTAATCGTAGATATTAATAGAAAAGGGGGCGTATCCCCGAAAAATCCCATGTGTTGTACAATCAACCCACCTCATTGAACTTGACTGAATATCCAAAATAACAGTGTTTTTCACAGGAAAGTTCCCTCTAACGAGTAAAATTTGAAGTATTAGGGTAAATCACGATGTGTAAGAGTTAGATCTCCTTGAATTGTTTCATCTGAACCTAATCTTGACTAAATCGGATTAACGGTTGAGAAAATATGGCCCGAAAACATTTTGAGATAAAGCTCCCCCTAGTGGCTGAAATATACAACTAATCTTTCCCCAAATCACTCCAGTTCTTTCTTGCACTATGATCTATGTGGGTGTACAATTTGAATCTACCGGCAACGCTAACAAACCTTTTGAGTATCTCTCAAGTACCTTGTGGCCGCTGGTCTCCTCCGCCTTCCACTTCAGCGTCTCTGTTGAGCCCGCTGAGCCCCCAGCTCCAGCCCCAAATAAACATAAAATGAATCAAAGGCAGCAATAGCCACTTGTTGACGTCACTACACTAAACGACTCGTTATTTTATCTTATTTTATTATAAATGCTTAAAATCGCCAAAATGTAAATCACCTCTCGGCAAAAGTTTCGTTAAAATCCGTCCCGCAGTTTTTCCGTGATCCTGCTCAAACGCAGGGTGAAAACATAACCTCCTCCGCGGCAGTAACAACATTATTTTGAGTAAATATTTAATCTAAACTAAAGCGGAGATGCTACCAGAATACTGGAATAATCAAGCGATGAGTTGTTGGAGAGCCGGGGCACTAAAGCCGGGGGGTGATGCCTGGATTGAGTTCAAGCGTTTAAGCCAAAGAGGAAGCAGGTGTGTGTGGAGCAGCATCCACGCTTACACGAACCCGAGAGGCAGGCAGGAGAAAGGAGCAGAAACACTAGAGGGCAGTAGAGTCTCAGCCGATGACGTCATCACCCGACGACTCAGACAGATGACGTCATCGTCCGATGAGTCACAGCCTTACCTGGATCCAGGTATCTTTACAGATCTGTAGTCGCCGTCTCTCCATTTCCAGATTTGTGCAGCTCTGCAACCTTTCTTTGAACATCACGTTCCCATCGTGTGTCACCTCATATTTATACCCCAGTGAAACAGGAAGTCAAGGTTCACCACCTCAGAGTTCCTGCCCGAAGCTAAAAATAGGAAATATGCTGAATTTGCCTTTTGATCGCAGGATTGCCTCGTGTTGCCAGTAGTTGTGGAAGAGAGAGAGAGAGAGAGAGAGAGAGAGTCTCAATTTTTTTAGTTTTTATTTGTAGCGAAGGGATTTTAACTTTTTATCTCCTAAATGTTACTTTTTTCATTTCATAATTATTTAATACTTCCTTTTCTTTTCTTTTTTTTTTTAAAGTGATGGAAATGGGCTTTAAAATCTCTCAAATATAGTAGAAATGTCGGCCTTTCTTCCAGCACCGGGTTCATCCGTGTCCCGGGACACGGGAAAGTCGGAACTTTCCTACTTCCGTCTGTGGAAGTAGGAAAGTTTCACTCGCCGCTTTTAGAAGCGGCAGAAGTTTTTTTATTTAGTAGGTCTGGTTGATCTTCATCTACTTATCGGACTGTTATGGTTTTATACTCGTTCTTAGACTGGTCTGTGTCGTAAAGTAAATATCATATCTACAACTTTAGTTTGAGTTTTAAATCTTTGGAATAAAACACAAAATAAATAAATGTGACCTACAACAGACCGTTTCTTCTTCTTCTTCTTTTTTTCTTCTTCTTCTTCTTTTTTTCTTCTTCTTTTTTTCTTCTTCTTCTTCTTTTTTTCTTCTTCTTCTTTTTTTCTTCTTCTTCTGCTTTTTTTCTTCTTCTTCTTCTTTTTTTCTTCTTCTTCTGCTTTTTTTCTTCTTCTTCTTCTTTTTTTCTTCTTCTTCTTCTTTTTTTCTTCTTCTTCTTCTTTTTTTTTCTTTCAGAAAACCTGACTTGGCAGAAATGGGAGGTGAAGGGAGAAACACCCGCAGCCTGCAGCGGACAAACACTGACCGCACATCATGATAAAGTACACACACACACACACACACGCACACACACACACACACACACACACACACTTACATACATACACACACAGACACACGCACACACACTTACATACATACACACACACACAGACACACACACACACATACATACACACACACACTTACACACACACTTACAAATAGATCTGAACTTTTAAAGTAAAATATGATATAATATAATTTTTTCTAATGGAAAACTTCTGTTTACCAAAGCTGCCAGAATTTGGCAATTTTACGGTTAATTCCACACAAATAATGTGAAATAAGATTCAGTATTTTTTTGCATCTTATTTCTGTAGAAATTATGTTTTTCTCTCACTGACTGATTATACGTAGTTATTTAAGCTTTCGTACGAACAAAATCTATCATTTAGACGGGAGCAAAACTTTTACGATAATTATTTTCCTCTGTTTATTTGTTTTAAGTTCAATTCTGTAATTCTTGACTGCAGCAGTAAAAGACAGTACAATACTCTTTAATGAATAAACAGTAAATGAATAATTATAGTGGTAATAAGTGGAAAACACAGGATTTTACCGTAATAATCTGGATTTCTCGAATTTATTGTAATTTACTATCATTTTATGTCATTAACCATTTAACTAGTTGATATTTTATCTGCATTTTATGGTAATTTACCGTAATGTCTTGTATATGGTGACCATACTTTTAACGGTAAATATTCAGCTGCTGGTATTTTACCGTAAATCCCCCCCCAAAACATTTTTTTTTTCATGAAGAGAAAAAAACATGAAGCGTTTTTAAAAATCACTTCTTTGAAAACGTGTCCGTTTGTTCTCGGACGAAAGGACATCTACCTGTTCGGAGGGAAGAGCGTGAGCGAGGACGGCGCCGCGACGTCGTCCCATGAAATCCATAAACTCAGTATCGGTGAGTGAAGGTCCGCAGAAGAAAGCAGGAAATGTTCCGGCAGAAAGTTTTATTTTTACCGCCGTGTCTCTGCAGCGAAAGTGAAGTGGAAGGTTCCTCTGTACGTGGGGATTCCGCCGGCCCGCCGTCACGGACACGCCGCCTTCATCCTCCACAGCCACGTCAGCGCCGCCGCCTCCAACGAGCTCCGCCTCGGATCGTTTTTGTTTTTTTTAGTTTTTAGTTTTTTACAGTGCATTTTAGATAAAAAGCCACTTTTCTTGGTCCACAGCTGTTTGTGTTCGGAGGGACGAACGAGGAGCAGGAGTTCAACGATCTGAAGGTGATGAAACTCATCAACCCCTCAGAGAGACAGCCAGGTATTATTATGGTTTATCATGTATTTATCATTCAATTCCGTTATTTAACGATTCAAAACAAAAAAACTTTATTGTCCTCGTCAAGATGGGAAATCAGACAGACGGACACCAGACAGACGGACACCAGACAGACGGACACCAGACAGACAGACACCAGACAGACGGACACCAGACAGACAGACACCAGACAGACGGACACCAGACAGACGGACACCAGACAGACGGACACCAGACAGACGGACACCAGACAGACGGACACCAGACAGACAGACACCAGACAGACGGACACCAGACAGACAGACACCAGCCTGTGTCTGTCTGTCTGGTGTCCGTCTGTCTGGTGTCCGTCTGTCTGATTTCCCATCTTGACGAGGACAATAAAGTTTTTTTGTTTGTCCGTCTGACGGACACCAGACAGACGGACACCAGACAGACAGACACCAGACAGACGGACACCAGACAGACAGACACCAGACAGACGGACACCAGCGGCGGCGTTTCCTCGTTTTGTAAAATGTAGAAAAATAAAAACCACACATCTTTTTCTCCTCAGTGATGAAGGACATTCTGTCAGAGTTTGGGCTGCAGGGAGTCAGACACAGGTGATCACCCGCTGCCTGCACACACCTGTGTTCCTGTGTGTGTGCGTGTTAGTGTGTTTGTCTGCGTTTGTGTGTGTGCATGTGTGTTCCTGCGTGTGTGTACGTGTTTACGTGTGTTATTATGGGTGTGTGTGTTCCTGCGTGTGTGTGTGTGTGTGTTTGTGTGTACATGTGTGTGTGTGTATGCAGACATCATTCTTGTTTGGACCGTCAACAGCTTCAGTCCCACTAAGGTTCCGAATGTCCGCTACGAACTGAACGATTCTGCTCCGTCCACCCAGTCCACACACACTGCAGAGGATACACAGGTGATCCACACACACATTCACTTACACGCACGCACACACACACACACACACACACTCACACACAGCAGAGGATGCACAGGTGATCCACACACACAGACACACACGCACACACACACACTGCAGAGGATACACAGGTGATCCACACACACTCACACACACACACACACAATCATACACACACACACTCACACACAGCAGAGGATGCACAGGGGATCCACACACACACACACACTCACACACAATCATACACACACACTCACACACACACACACACACACACACACACACACACACACACACACACACACACACACACACACACACACACACACACACACACACACACACACACA
>VRLP01009330.1:0-13147 GCA_009660295.1 Lophius piscatorius
AATGCAAACAATGAGCTTTATGATAAAGATTGATTTTTGGGAGAGTGTTGTCATATTATTTGTTTGTTTAGCTCTTCTTTTTTTGTTTGTGAATTTTGGTATGATGAAGATGCAAGCGTGAGAACCACTGCTTTGTGATAAACTGGTGATAACCCAGTGATCTCCCCCAGTAGCACAGAGTTACCACCTAATGCTGTGAGGTAAGGGCTTATTTTGAAAGGTTTGTTACGTTAGATGTTGTTGTATTTAAAGATGCTTAGAAAGCTGATGAAACATAGAGAACTTGGATGAGCTCATTCTACCAGCTCCAATCAATGATGACAAACCGAGTTACCTTAATAAACAGCTGTTCTCATCATTAGTGTGGCAGGTGGGGACTCTAGCACATGATACACACACCTGCAAGAACAGCTGGACCACCAGTGCTTATTCGCTTGACAATTTTTATACCTTACCCAAACCTAATATGATGCTACTCTCTAGAGCTGTGTAGAACTTCTGACTCTGATAATAATAATATTTATTTTAAGGAAACCTGAAAGGGACATCCTGAAACCATTCACTTTTTACAAAAAGAAATGAACTCTTAATGATTTTGTATCTTCTGTAGTCAGAACTGGAAGCATTTTAACATCAAGTGATGTTAAGTGGTGTTTTGATCTAACACAATCATAAAATATTTCAATCTTCGATCTTTATTTTATTTATATAGCGCCAATTCACAACAACGGTTGTCTCAAGGTGCTTTCCAGAAAGAGCAGGTCTAGACCAATCTCTTTAAATAATTGAATTCCTAAATGACTTTAGGATGACAATATCCTATAATTCACTAAACCAAACACGCTCTAGCCAGAAACAAAAGTTACATCACACCTAAAGCGTGATTAGAAAATTGTCTTCAAGGTGTTGAAGATCCCTGAAAACTGGATATGAACCTCCTCCTTCTGTGACGTGAATTAATTGTTAACGAAATCAAAGAATCAAGCAGGAATCATTATAAATATTCCACCATATTGAATAGTTTCCAGTCCTGGCAGGAAACCACAGATAAAGTTGTAAATCCAACACCCACTGCCACACTGCAAATAACAATGAGACAGACATGGTGAGAGGAGCCAACCAAACTTATTTTATTCCTCTTGTTTGTGTAAATTGATAATCTACAAACAAATAAATTCATACAAACCATTTTATCAGATAACAGAGCAATCACTCTTGATGGGTTTAAATATAAACGCATTTGTATTCTCGCAAAAGGTGAGAAGATAAGATGGATAACACTCATATTTGAGAGTTAAATATTTTCAGCTAAAATCTACGGCCTTCCTCTTAAAGTCACATGACTTGTTTAATTTTCTGTGCGAGGGAAAAGCAACCCAATTTATTAAGCTTTAGCTTTAGCCTTGCTACTTGAAAGTTCAAAAGGAAGAACATCGAACTAAAACCCAAACTTATTGAATTTACGACAGCAAAAGAAAACAAAACCACCCTTGGTGGAAAGGAAGCTATATATATATATATATATATATATTTATATATACATAAAGGTCTCCTGACAAAGCTGGTTTACCTGGGCCAATGTAAGCAAATCCAAAGAAACTTCTTTTGGCTCTTTCTCATTTCGATCCCCTATTTTCTGCATATTAATTTGCCATAGGTCCATCACCTTACTTACTGTAGTTCCACTCCTTCCTGATTACCCTCCCATTATCTGGGCTCGGGACTTGCATTAGGTAAAACTCGGTAGGCTGGTAGCACCAAAGACCTTGGCTAAGTGTCAACAATGGATTTCTGCCACACCCTCTTTTAACTGGGCTTTGAACCCCAGTCTCCTGGACCAAAGTCAGTGTTGTTACCCACTAAGCTATCCAGCTGCAAAATGTGGAAAAATGATTTGTGCTATTTTTTAATTAAAACATAAAGACATAATCATACAATTCAGATGCACAAAGATATATAACTGAAATTAGATTGCAGTAATTCCATATTAAACTTAAATCTGACCATCACTTGATTATCATGTGATATTGGCAATTTATACTTCCACAGGACAAAAATGTCCTATAATTGAGGGGAGTGAATGAAATGAAAGTGTTTTAGTGGTAACAGACCCATCTCCTGGTGAAATCCTAAATCACCACAGACTGCACTCTGAGAAAAGAAGCAGTCAACTGGACTGGCACGAAGGAGTGTGTGCAATCTATGCTTTTCGTCACTCCTTAGCGTTGTTTACAGCGCGACTGAAAATATAGACGTGTTTTCATGTAAATGATGAATGTTTAATTTTCCTTATTTTTATAGGGGTCAAAGACAATTCATTTATGTAGAATTATTTATTTGCACAGAATTGTAAGTAAGATCAAAAATCAACTGCGCCCACTCAGGCATGTTACCGAGCAAGAAAGAAGAAAATCTCCATTAATAACATAATTTAGTAAAATAATTATCAAGCTAATAATGTTTCCAAAATTATTTTAAATTCTATTGGTGGTTTTTCATGGTCTAAGAGTCACATTATGAGGGTCAACTATCATAGCTTTATATCTTTATGTTTTGATATTATGCATAAACTGATGCATTTATGCATAAACTTCCTTTGTGGAGTAATGTGCATACATCCAATCCAGTTTATCTTTTGTTTGTTGTTAACAATATTACACACAGAATGCATGTCTCCTTCTTTTACTAGTTCTGGCGCTTAAGTAGCTTAAGAACCCGAAAACAGTACACTGCTACCTCTATTCTTGACTGTAGATATGTGGCTTGTTTGTGGAGTGCTGTGTTTGGTTTACATAAGTTGTAACGAAAACTTTTTTTTTACTTATCAGTCAAGAGAATATCTTCCAAAAAGCTTTGAATAGCATCAAGGTGTATAACAGAACACTTCAGAGAACCTTTAATGTTCCTCTGGGTTAGTGTTGGCTTGCCAGGCTTGGATGCCAGTTTTGTCCAGTGTATTTTATCTAGTGGGGCCATTAACACAAACCTTAATTGAAATTGAGAGAGGCCTGCAGTTCCTTGGAGGTTTTCACTGGACTGTTTGTGACTTCCTGAATGAGCCTCTGCCATGCTCTTGGGGGAATTTTGGAAGGTCAGGTACTTCTGGGAATGTTCCCTTTTGTTTGAAGTAATCTCTATTTGTCAATATGTCTCACTGTGGATCTATTGAGTCCTAAGGCCTTAGAAAGAGCTTTGTAGCTCTTCCAGAACTGATACATTTTATTCACCTTCCTCATCGCTTTAGGTCTTTTTTTTTATTTTGTATGGTGTGCTACAGGAGAGACCTATGAGCCAACTTCATGCTGCTGAAAATTGTCTATAAATGATGTTTTGATTGAAGTGGGAGGGTATGAAGCCAGGGTGAATCTAGTCCACCAATTATTAATGCAATAGTATGTTATGTAAAGCTGGATTAGATAACCTTTTGGTTCAATAAATGCAAATTATCAATTTTTTTTTTCAATGAAAAAATTAGCCTCGATCCTTTGTTTTAAAATAATATATTGTGGTTGTCTTTTTCAGTATCACAAATAAAAAACAACCACGAGCAGTTTTAGAGAAGTTATTTTGATGCTTTACGGTGAGTTAAAGTTACATTCTGCGGTACCCGGATGAGCACGTGTCGCGGAGCGAAGCATGGCTCGTCTCATCATAGAGACTTCGCCGCTCAGGCCCCATTCATGATCAATTTAAGTCTAAAATTGCTGCGCCTGCTACAAACCACGGAACAATCATCGCCCGCATACGCACCTTACAGCCACAAGATGGCAATAAAGTATCAACGTTGGGTCAATAACAAATGGGATTTGTTATTCGATGCAAGTGTGGGCGAACCACTCTAAACCCGCCCACTCAGCAACAATATGAAATTAACATAGGGCACTTTATAAAAGTATTATTACATGTTTCTCTTTTATATTATTACTTACTTTATCTACTATTGCTGACAATATGCGATGTTGTCGTTAGAAACAGGATCATATAGCTTATGAATTAAAAAAAAAAACCTACAGGCTAACAGGAAAACCCCTATTTTTTCAGATTATATGCTCAATGTGGACAGTTACCCAGGCACAAGCCAATGTACTTCAAGTGTCGGTCTCAAATGGGGAGGGCTGTGTTAGGAATGTCACCCGACGTAAAGCATATGCCAATTCCATATAACATATAGTGCTAACAGGATATGTATGAGGCGTGCAGTAGGACAATGGATGGGTTCAAGGTTGAGATGGAACTGCACCAAGGGATGACTCTCTGATCCTGCTTGTTTGCTATGGTGATGGACAGGCTTACAAATGAGGCCTGGCAGGAGTCTCTGCGGACTATGATATTCACAGATTACATTGTGAACTGTAGCAAAAGCATGAAACAAGTGGGAGAAGATCTGGAGAAGTGGCTGAATGTGCTGGAGAAAAAAGGAATGGACGTCACATGCAGCAAGACAGAATACATGTGTGTGAATCAAAAGGAGGCAGGTAGAACGTAGGATGCAAGGAATAAAGGTCAAAAGGCTGCAGGAGTATAAGTACTTGAGGTCAACTTTTCAATGTAAGTGGAAGTTTGGAAAATAGGTGAAGAAGCGTATGAAGGCAGAGTGGAGTTCGTGGAGAAGAGAGTGAGATTAGGGAGAGAGTACCAGGAGTTTTCTGTGATAGAAGAGTATTAGCAAGTAGAGTGGAGGGATACGTTTATAAGACGGTGGTGAGACCAGCTCACCTGTATGGTTTAGAGATGGTTGCACTGGCCAGAAGACAAAAGGCACAGTTGAAGGTGAGAAAGTTGAATATATAATTTTCTTTGTGAGTGACGAGGATGGAGAAGATTAGAAACGAGCACATGAGATGGACAGCCCAGGTTTGACATCTTGGATAAAAAGTAAGAGAGGCCAGATTGAGACGTTTTGGCAGTTGTAGAACCCATGCCAGTTCAACAATGCAGATGGACAAATCCACTGTGACAACCTCTAATTGGGAGCAGGCAAAAGAAGACGAAGAGGCTTAATCTTACGCTGTGGGATTTCTGTCTTTTTGATTGTTTTTTTAATGTATATTATTGGATACCAGATATTCTTTACCCTGATTTATAAAAGTAATGCCCCAGATTTCTTATCATATTAAAAGATGTAGGTCATGGAAGTAGTCAGCTTTGTCCATCCCAGTAGCTGCCCAAGAGTTCTCCTTACTGATGCAACACTAACTACTAAAATGTCTGTTCTCTCTCACCTCTGTGTTTTTTCTAATCTCCTTCTCCTATGATGCATCCTTTATGTCACAAAATAATTTCAGGCTGACAAATAAACTGAAGCCAACACAAGGGTTCACTGTTGCTCCAGAGAAGGGCTGATGCTAAAGTCTCTGTGCATTTCAGATTGAAAGCACCATATTCCCATCATATTGCAAACAGTCTCCTATTTTTTGCTGTATTTTTTTGATTACATTTTTAACCATGTAAACCATTTTTTTATGTTGAACTTGAACACTTTATCTTTGGATGGATAGATGGAGTGGGTGAAATTGTGGTATGATTGAAGTTAACTTGAACTTAAAGTAAATACTATGGTGTGGTTTGAGAATGAACAATATATGTACCCTTCTTAAATGTGTACTTGCACCCATTGTGGAATTCGTTTAGGGACAATGTCTTTAGGGGAAAACAAAATGTCTAGGTAAGAGAGACCTTGAGAGTCATCCCACCAAGGGAACTTGATAGTAATTCAGATCTTTTAATGAGTTCTTCTCCCGAGGAACACAGGGATACATTACGCATGAAATCTATTATTAACGATCTTGAGTCATGTTACGATCAGACACGGGCCCTCAGCAAATATGGGCTTCCCAGATCCTCTGGAGTATTTGTACCCTAACACTTTTACATAAAAGCAGCCACTCCTATACAGCGCGATTTATAAACTAGAATTTCTCTTATTTAAAACATAATTGGACAGGAATCCTGTGTTTGGGTTTCTCCAAAGTTTTTCCAAATAACGTTTTTTTAAAGGTAGGCTGTGAAAAATAAAAAAGTACTGTGTTCAAAGTTTACAGCCCTCCCTTCTAACAAGTCTTATCATACATCTTAAGTGACTTTTTTTATTTATTAAATCGCTAATGCAACCCTCCAATTAAAAGTCTTCACTGCTTCATCCCGAGAGTCTATTGGCTGACAGTTGTTCTCGGTTCCCAGCCGGCCCGCCTCCATCTGCCAAGCACTGCGCTGCTCCGGAGCCCTGACTGTTGATGCACCGTAGAAAGATACTACTCTAAACTTTACGCGTCAGCCCTGGATTGACTCTTGACCAAAAACAGTTACTATTAGCAGAAATTGCGCAGAGCGCTTGCAATCCCCAAACCCGCCATCCTGGAAAATTTCCGTCACTTTCCCAAGCACGATTTTTACAGTATGAAGTGTAGTAATGGCAAGGAGTAGCAAGACAGTCGGGGGGACCCTGGAGGATTTGACGCTTGACTCGGGTTATGGTGGAGCGGCCGACTCCTTCAGATCTTCCAGTGCGTCGCTGTGCTGCTCAGAGGCACATGGGGCCAATCATTGGCATTTAACCGACTCGATGCGCAGTCGACACAACAGTCTGGACACTGTCAACACGGTCCTGGTCGAAGACACCGAGATCCTGGACAGCACCGGGCAGTGCGCCAAACTACCCGAGCTTGAGGATGTGCCGTGGAGCCTCGGGGAAGTGGTGAGCGCATTGAGAAGGGATGAAGAGATGAGCCTGCTGACCCCACCGCAGGACGTCCTGCACCGGCTCTCAGTGATGGTAAGCCGGGCCCTGGTCAGGGTCGCCAAGGAGGCGCAGCGCCTAAGTCTGCGTTACGCCAAATGCACCAAATATGAGATCCAAAGTGCCGTGAGGATAGTCCTGTCGTGGACCGTCTCGATGAACTGCATCAGCGCGGCCCTCGGTGCTTTGTCCATGTACAACATGAGCACGGAGGAGGACAAGTTCAGCCGCGGCAAGTCGATGCGCTGCGGACTTATCTTCAACGTGGGGAAGTTCTTCAGCTGGATGGTCGACAGCAGGGTTGCTGTGAGAATCCATGAGCACGCCGCAATCTACCTGGCCGCGTGTATGGAGAGCCTCTTTCGTGAGGTGTACGAGCGGGTGCTGCGCAGTGCGCTGCTAGATGGAGATGACGGAATCCCCAAGTTCACTGTGGAAACCCTGGAGCAGGCTGTCTGCAGTGATGCAGAGATATGGGGGTCTCTGCTGCCCTGGCAACACCTGATTTGTGGGAAGAATGCAAACGGTGAGTCATTAGGTCCATGCCTCGGAGCCTTGTCCTTAACACCACACAGATTTGAAATCCCTAAGCGCAATTTGTCCACTGTGTATGTTTAAATGAACACAACAGACAACATAAAGGCCCCGCTGATGTTCACCTGTACCATGAGTAACACAGGGCGCATTTAAGATTTATATAGGAAGGTCCCTCTGATTTGCTTTTTTTAATGTTAAATTCCACAATTTCACAGTCTTTCTCTCAATGAGTGATAATGGACATTAAAAATCCATCAATCAAAATCAATCATGTTGAGAACATTTTAGTATTTAACTTGTGCCTCCTGTCTGAGAAGTTGCAGACATGTAAGGACAGTATGGGAGGGAGTTGTAACCTTAATGCCCCCTTGTCTTTTTATCCTCTGTGCAGTTTTCTCTCCACGTTTTACCCTCAGATACCCTTATTATACTATACATTGTATTCCCGTTAATGCACAAAATGATGAAGCAGGGCCTGAAATCCGTAGTCTTGAGACATCTATCTTGAGTGTTTTCTGAAAGGGGCTCACTTACCTGGTTTCCTACAATCATACCGTGCATATGTGAGTTTTTGTCTTTTCACGTAAAAAGGACGGAGGCAGTTCATTCCTGAGGCCTTCATTTGGTCGTACTGGTATGCACAATAACCTCCTTGGTATTTTCCACATAAGCTTTTCCAAGTGATAAGAAATACAGTACCTTTATGAGTGTGCTTTGAAAGAAAGTGTAATTGCATTTGAACTTCACTGCCACTTAACCACTAATACATCACAGACTACTCTAATACATTCTAGACTCTGTGTTGAGAAACGCTTTAAAAGTGTTCGTTTGGCTCCTCATGCAACAGGTTTATGTAATGAAAGGCGTTTGACTGTGCTCTGATAATATTTATGAATCATCACACATGTCTGGTATTATAAAGGAGCTTTATTTCACTGCAACTTTTTCTGTTAAAGGTACAACAAAACCTTTTCGGGTGTCGAGTCATTTCAGAAGCCTTTTTCGTTATATTTGTTGAAATCTCTTAATACCCTGTGTTGTAAATATATAGAAATCTCTGACAAAAAAAATTATTTGTGTCTGTGAGTCTCATAGGTCTGTAATAAGCCTATCCTATCATTTCGTTTTGTCCAAATAAATTTTTTGGACACCCTACTTGTCTCCATACTAACATATGTGTCTGTCAGAATAATCAAAGTTTTACATAGTAATGGTACATATATTAATAGAGCTATTAGTGAGCAACTTGCACAAGAATGTCAGAGAAAGTGCAGCCAAATTTCTCAATACCAACATGCTGGTTTGACAGCTTTGACTACTAGCATTCTAGCAAACATATAGCATTTTGCAAATATCAATAAAAGTAACAGGATTTGGCTGATCAAAAGAAAAACCCAGAATAAGGCAGCCCATGATATTCCACTACTGTGTGCAGTCAAAATATATATTTTATGGAGTGACATGTATCCGGTCACAGAAAGGTCATGGATATGGGTAGAAACATGGCTCTGTCTGTCAACATTATTGCATTACATTGTCTGCTTGTGATTATTTTAATCAATCACTAATATTTTGTGTAATCGTCTGAATTGCCTCCATACAGCTTTATAAAAACAGCTGGATGAGACAGATTTTCATATTTATGTCATTATTTAAAAACAGCTTATCACCGTTTGATAGGTGTTCATTAAGGACGTCATCTGTTTGCCCTTATTCTGTCATTCTGAATGGAAAATTTTATTTTATTTTAGCCCCTCCAGTGGTTTATTTTTCTCAATGAAGATAAGATAAGAGAAGATAAACCTTTGTTAGTGCCACGACGGGGACATTGCAGGGTTACAGCCGCAAAGAGCACAGAGAGCAATATAAAAAAATAACAATATATACAATACGAAATATAGGAAGTGGCATTATACAGTAAATTAAATGTGCAATTTGAAAATTTAAACATGTTAACATGTTGAATATTACACAACTAAAAAGTTATGAACTTAACTTTTCAATGAGCATCTGCTAACATGAACATCATGAATCATTTGGGCACTAAGCCAAACAGCAGAATGTCGTTGTGGACACATTTAGGTTTTAAGACAGATGGTGAAGGAGAGTTTTATATCTTGGAGGAGGCGATTTGTCGAATTTGTGGCAAAGAGGTAGTGGTCAAACTACTAATTCCTAAAATCCGACAAATTTCTGTGAATGCACCACCACACCAAATTTGATGAAATTGATAGTCTGGCCATAGAGGCTAGTTCATCCAAGGAAGATACATGCTTGGATGCTTGAAAAGTTACATTTCAAATTTTGTAGGCTGCAATGAAAATGTGTGCCATCCAAAGACAAATAAAAACGGGCATTCATTTGGCTTGGTGCAACTTTTTTGTTGTCTAACAATCTCTGTTATACTATATACCTGTGAATGACTGGACACAGCTCACTCAAAGTATGCAGTCAGAGACAGCAATGGACAGAACCCACGGACTCGTTTCACGGACCTATGCTGACATGCTGTTGTGCTCATTCAGCCCCTCTTCTCCCTACCAGACGTTATCTGTACTTAACATGATCATTGCATCCTGCATCCATCAGCTGAATAATACAATCAACTAATGTAGTAATGAGGCCCATTTTTTTTACAAAGCAAAAGAAAATTATGAAAGAATAATAGATAAAAGTTGAAAGTGAGTTGAAAACTTGGTAGAGCTAGGCTAGAATAGGCAGACAAATACAGCTTAATGTTGATTGGTATTTTTTGTATGGCAACTGCTCATCAGATTTTATTAATTTATTGTGACAGCAGGGGACATGGTACTGTTACCAATACATGACTTAGTTAATGAAGATTCAGGGACATTCAACTGCATAGATGTAAGAAGTTATCTATGGATGAAATAGGTCTGGATCCATTATAGTAAATTATGATTAGTTGGTAACTCATTAACTTCTTTTACATCTTTTGGTTGTTCCCGTTTGGGGTCACCACACCAGATCAACTTTTTCTATCCAGTTTGGAAATCAGTTTCATGTTCCGTATATTGATTTGGTATAGATTTTTTGCTTAATGCTTTTCCTGATGCAACCCCTCCCCATTTATCCGAGCTCGGAACCGGCACTGTAAGCCCACGGGTGACCCTTTTTTGGCTGGGTTTTGGTAACTCGGACCACCAATGTTAAACACATTATCCCACAAGGTAAGTGTAAGTTTTCAGGGTGAAAGAATGTAGTGTTTTGTTATTATTAGTCATAGACAATATGACTAATAAAAATGATAAACAATTGTAATTTGGTTTGCATATAGCTTGGAAACTATTTTCCAATTGTCCTAATGATATTGGTTATGGCAGAATATTCCCTCTCTGGTCTTTATAGTAATAATATTTTGCCTTACCTGTGAATGAGACATGAGGTAATTGAATAAGGTTAGTGAAAGTAATGATGTACGGCACAATCACAGTAAAGTTAGTTTGAGTAAAGGATAATGATTACTGGATGTTTACTTATGCCTGCAGGCGTTTTGGCGTGGTGTGATTACATATCTGTAAGCAGAAATAAATTTGAGTGAAGTCCCTGAACAGGATAGACGGTTACGGATAATGAATTAATGAATTATTACAATGGTGCAAAAAGTCACAAAGTCACAAAGTTCACTTTATTCACTCAAAAACGTTTTAACTTGGACAAAAAACTCACTTGGTGCTGTGTTGTAAAAGCCGATCAGCATTGAGCTTCTGCAGACATCACACATCTGAATGTGCGCGTGTGATGGACCCCTGTGTTCAGAACCCAGGCATGGTGGGTTTCTTTTTCCCTTCTTTTCCCCTTGGTTTTCTGAAGTAACTGACTTTCACAACATATACAGGGCAGGAGTTGTGTTTACTTGGGTCCCGGTTGACGATAGAAAGAAATTATTGATGGAAAAGCTTTTGGTGTACTTCTTTGGTTCCCTGAATGTCTGTGCCTTTCTAACTTACTTACTTACTTTGCCTTGCGTATATCTGAAATGACTATTTTGAGCATATTCTTATGACCATATTTTTATTACTTTTGGACATTATTTATTATGAGCATGCTTAGAAAGTGGTAAAAAGTCCCACCGATGGGGCCGTCAGTGTTGTCATGCAGTGAGCATTCACATGTTTGAAGGAGTGGCATTTTGCCCTCTGTCTTTATTTTCTTTTAGCAAGTCCTCAGCTGCACAGACTTTTTTACTCTGCACATAAACTGTGCACATAAATGTGACTTTTTCACATTTATTAATACACATGGCAACATAAAGTATATTTTCATTACCTCACTCTGAATCTTACAGCGCCAAGACAAATTTAAAGACTGTGAGATAACATCAGAGTTTACATTACAAATACAGACTGGACAATTTTAAATGTCAAATTTAATCAGTCTGCACACTCTGGCCAAAAGAGGTTCCGGCTGTAGATGAAGTGTGAGGAGTATTCACTGATGCATTGAAAAAGGTGAAATGGATGACATGAAATAAAAAAATTGTCATAGCTTGTGCCTTATTCAAATGATGCTGTTATACGTATAATGTTGTCCATCGTGTAGTTTATTAGTAATAATGAGTCTTTTGATACAATGGATCAAAATATGTGGTATTCCAGCAACAAACTTATTTTTGCATACAATATAGTTGTATGTTGAAGTTTCATAAGATAATCGGTTAGGTTACTATAAGAAATTTCAGGAAAGACCAGAAAGAGAAAGACAAAAAGTTGCATCATTTGTTGTCTATGCAGTAAAACCACACAGTTGGTTAATCCGGGGGCTGGTTGACTTTAACCAAGTCACTGCCTGCAAAATATACCCTCCATAGGACTCGATCCATTTCTTCTTCACCTGTCTCTGCCACAACTGGAGTGATTCAGGTGATTTTTCCACATTTTGCAGCTGGATAGCTTAGTGGGTAACAACACTGACTTTGGTCCATGAGACTGGGGTTTAAAGCCCAGTTAAAAGAGGGTGTGGCAGGAATCCATTGTTGACACTTAGCCAAGGTCTTTGGTGCTACCAGCCTACCGAGTCCTACCTAATGCAAGTCCCGAGCCCAGATAATGGGAGGGTAATCAGGAAGGAGTGGAACTACAGTAGGTAAAGTGATGGACCTATGGCAAAATCAATATGCAGAAATATGTTGTGAATTGGCGCTATATAAATAAAATAAAGATCGAAGATTGAAATATTTTATGATTGTGTTAGATCAAAACACCACTTAACATCACTTGATGTTAAAATGCTTCCAGTTCTGACTACAGAAGATACAAAATCATTAAGAGTTCATTTCTTTTTGTAAAAAGTGAATGGTTTCAGGATGTCCCTTTCAGGTTTCCTTAAAATAAATATTATTATTATCAGAGTCAGAAGTTCTACACAGCTCTAGAGAGTAGCATCATATTAGGTTTGGGTAAGGTATAAAAATTGTCAAGCGAATAAGCACTGGTGGTCCAGCTGTTCTTGCAGGTGTGTGTATCATGTGCTAGAGTCCCCACCTGCCACACTAATGATGAGAACAGCTGTTTATTAAGGTAACTCGGTTTGTCATCATTGATTGGAGCTGGTAGAATGAGCTCATCCAAGTTCTCTATGTTTCATCAGCTTTCTAAGCATCTTTAAATACAACAACATCTAACGTAACAAACCTTTCAAAATAAGCCCTTACCTCACAGCATTAGGTGGTAACTCTGTGCTACTGGGGGAGATCACTGGGTTATCACCAGTTTATCACAAAGCAGTGGTTCTCACGCTTGCATCTTCATCATACCAAAATTCACAAACAAAAAAAGAAGAGCTAAACAAACAAATAATATGACAACACTCTCCCAAAAATCAATCTTTATCATAAAGCTCATTGTTTGCATT
>VRLP01009331.1:0-13136 GCA_009660295.1 Lophius piscatorius
TTACACACGACAAGGAGAACAATGAGCAGCTGACTTTTTACTTAGTGCTGGCTTTGGCTGTGGTCTCCTTCCTCTTCATCACCTGTGTCGTGGTTATTATATCAGTGAAGATCTACAGATGGAGACATGAGCGCGTGTTTTATAAATCGACTGGGAATCTTCCAGTTATCCCGTACTACCCGCCCCTTTACGCAGACGTAGGAGGTACCGGGACGTTGAAGCCGGCGGTCGGTTTTGACGTTTACGGAACTGCTGATTCCAGGAAGTCTGATTTAAAGTGTTACCAACCCTTCAGCCATAGCAGTTTGAGATTTGACCAAATTGGCAGCAGGACAGTTCCAAGACCTAAAACTGAATCAGAGAACAATCTGACAGAGGTGAGAGTTTTGGGTTTGTTTGATTGTCTTTTTGCCCTCCTCTAAACCAATAAGCCCCTGCTGGCTCGTTATTTTGACATGGTGGCTAGTAACTGAGTACATTTACTCACGTATTGTACGGAGTACTAAAGTACTAATTTGAAGTATTTATACTATTCTCAATTGTTTCCATTCCATTCCTTATGCTGCTTTATATTCCCTACTCCTTGACCAGGATTTAAGAGGAGTTTGGTTTATGTTTTTTATCTTCATAGCAACACATTTCCATTCTATTATATCCACATTCAAGGTTCAAGGGTTCTTCATTTTCATTCCAACAATAATAGTAGAGAATGAAATGTATAAATAAAGTTAGATAGAGAATACTCTAAAACAGAGGAAAAAGCTGTATTCATATAAAACACATTATTGACAGTGTTTGGATCTTAAGCAGCATAGGTATCAGAACCACAGTTCATCAGCCTTCTGTCTGGAGGTTCTGCATCTGATGCTGTTCAACACTCTTCCCTACATAGGGGAGGGGAAACGGTCCATTTTCAGGCTGGGTGTGGTCCTGCAGGAGAGCAGGGCCTCCTGCATGATGAGGGTTTATTTATTGCTGGGAACTTTATGCAACATCTTCCCATTAGAAATGATGTAAGGTGTAGAGAAATCGGTTTAGTCACTTAGTATGGATCTTTGTACACTGGCATACAGTGTAAAAAGATCAATGTGTATCTGACAGATCAACACAGAAGACAAAGAAACACAATTTAATACAGAAGGAGATATTTTCCATCTTCCTTCATTGCCTTGGATCCTTGCCTCGTAGAGATACTGAACCAGGCACTGCACTACTTTTTCAGTGACCTCATTCCCTGCAAAACACTCATTAGCGTTTGTCCGCACACACAGAACACAAGCAGGGATGGATTCAAACAAACTATAATGAATACAGACGGTGTAAATCCACAACAAATTCGAATGTGTGGTGTTTATGAAGGTTTAGAGGTTTGGAATGCTGCAGAGGAGAGGAGGAGAGGAGAGGAGTCACTCCTGGTGCTGGGCAGATTGAGACCGCGGCTGCAAGGCAGAGTGATGGAGAGGAGAGAGGCAGTGGGGGAGGGGAGGAAGCACGTGGTACGCCAGCAAAGTCTCCACCATCCCTGTGTAGCCTTCTTGTTACAGAGATGCTGGGCAGCCATTTTGACGCGCAGCCCTCTTTGTCTGCTGACATTGGGGGGATTCAGGGGGATGATGTGTGACACAGTTGTTTCATGTAAAGAATATAGACAACATGAGATTTAATAAGAATGAAAGGAGTGAAAGATAAGAGATTAAAATGAGAGAAAGAGAGAATGAGAGCTGCGTTTGTTACATAACAGATGAGTGTTTGCAGTAAATCAGAGGTGAAACAATTTACTTTCAAAGGGAAAACTGAGTTAATCAGATTTCTTTCACAGTATTTGTATAATATTTCCTATCATTTCTATCATATAAGCTGTTAATTTCTGTTTTATGAGTCTCTCAGTGGTGAGAAGTGATGAAGTACAGATACTCTTATTTCTCTGACCACCTCTGCTTTCTACTCCTTACACGTTTTCAAAATCAACTTGATGCTTCATCAGAATATTATTATTCTATTTTATATGCTTTTCCCTGGAATAGACAGACCCACGCAGTAAAGATGTATCCGTTTATGGGCTGTACGGAGCATGGCACGCGAGACAATAAACGTAAAACACATCAGAAGAATAAACTGATAAATAATTATGTGCTCAATGTCTTTGAGAGAGGAAGTAATAAGAGACATCAGAGAAAGGGAGTGATGTCATGCATGTATCACAGGAGTGGAGTAATCTCTGGTGTATATTGTTGTTGTCGGTAAATATAGGTCACCCATCTGGAGCTATGTTCTTGTCTTCACTGAATAGATGGATGGATGGATGCTGAATAAATCATTTTCATGTGAATGGCAGTGATATAAATTGAAATAAAGTTCTTAATCCCTTAAATTAATATTCTAAAGGGAGGACATGTGGCTCCGTTCAGATCTGCACCAAAATAGAAAGTAGCAACATCTGAGAAAAACTCTTTATTCTTCAATCTTCGTGTACTTTTTTCCACTTTTACTGGTTTTAATCAGTTTAATCTACTTTTGCCATCAGTAACTGTTCTTCTACGTCTGGAGATCCGTTATTTCCACATGTTGTCTTCATTATAATCTGAATATCAAAGGCCAGCCGGAGGCGGATTTGAACCCTGAACCTTCTTGTTGCCTGACTTTAATTATATGTTAACGTATGAAACTTGATCTAAAGACAGGTTTATGTTTATGAGGACTAACTGCTTGAATGATGTGGTTGATGATAGTTTGATGCTGGACAAAAACAAACGGGGCAGATATTTCTTCAGAGGACATAATAGATCACAGAGAACTATGTGTCTGATCTGTTCACGTTGGGATGTGGTTTTGTTATAGCAGTAAAATCATGATGTTGTTCAGCTTCAATCCCCATTTCAACTTTAAACGTCATCATCGGCACACATCTGTCTGCGTTACCCGTTTCACCTCTCATTTTATCTGGTTCGTTAGTGTCACAAGTTTTTATCATAAGTACCAGGAATTCTGTTTTTGAGGGCGGTTTCTCCGCAGGGGTCAAAACTCACAAAAACATCTCTGCCTCTTTGAAGGCCCTTCTGTATGCCGCTGTTTAATCCCTCTCTTAATTTAACGAACTCACCCTGCAGCGGTCGTCCTTGACTATGGATCCTACACAAAGACCCAATCATCATTTGCTTGCAAACCTGTTGCTGACCACAAAACTATAACCACATGCAGAAGCTCCCGGTTCCCACAGATCCAATCTCATGTTTATGTGTCCCAACTTCCTGTCTGGGCAGCAGCTGCGTGTCCATGTGTGCACCGCGAGCACTGTGTGTGTTTGGGGATGTGGTTAATGTGTTATACTATGTTATAACCCCTCATTTTATTTTGGTCTGTAAGATTACCCTCATAAATGAGAGCTGATTTCCTACAGAGGAGACTCTCACTAGAAAAACAGAAGTCTAATAAGTAAATAGCTCCATATTTCACTGGATGAGTTCTTGATGTCTGTCCAAATGGGAATGTTGTGTTGTTGTTTTGTTGCTTTGGACAAGATGCAGCATTTATAGTACTGCAGGATAAGGTCAACCACTTAGAGAGAATCCTATAAGACTTGAGCTGGAACTCTGCAGGAAGTGTCAACAGCAGTAATTTATTCTGTGGCTGACCCGGACTTTGTCTTCCATCAAGCAAAGGGAGCAACTAAGAAGCAGAATCATTTTCACTGCTTAACACTTCCCAAAATGTACATAATTCTCCGGAATGATATTTTAATCATCAGTTATTTACCTACTCTCACGCATATTTTGTGCGATACTACTCATTATACCTCTGCAATATTGCTTTTTTTAAATTCTATGCTTATTATGCTTATTATTCTATGCTTAGTCTGTGCACTGGCTGATTCTTTCAAATCTGTAATACTGATAATTGCTTAGAAGAGTGTAAAATCTGAATCTGATGTTTGCATATGCATGTTTTTTTCATCCAAACATATTAACTCTCCATCCATTACTTTCATTACGGCTTCTGAGAAAAGGACAGAACCTCTCCTTCCTCAGGAGTAAAGATGTACGGTATAACTCTCATGATAAATTATATGGATTCTGCTCAATTTCTATTACATCTCACTCCATTGAGCAATTAGTATAACTTCAAATATATCTTTTTTTAAACTGATTGTTACTGAAACCAATCACTATATTTAGAATTGAGCCAAATTATAGCTGAAACTGGTTTGCCCTTGTTAAGGAGCCTTTTTTGGTTTACAGCAGCCTTCCTTTTTCCTCCTCATCTCATATTCTGCATCCCTCCCCCTCTCGCTCTGCAGCACTCTGCTGCAGAGAGAGAAAGAGAGGGAGACGAGAGAGAGGGAGACAAGAGAGAGACGGATCACTGTAGGTCATTTTAATCGGGCTATAAAAACTCATTATATGCAGTAAGGTGTCATTTCATGCCTATGTAGGCCATGACATGAGGAAATATCTCCTTTCTTTTCACTGTTAATAAGTTCATCCAGAGTTTCTGTGTGTCAGTCAACAGATATGAACTTTATTTTAGTAACATGTCCACATACAAACATGAATCTGTCATAGCATCATTTCTTTTCGTCTATTTACCCTCCCGGTTTTGCCACCATTGCCTCTTTAGTGGATCCAGGGTGTCTCTGTGGGATGTGTTACCATAGCAACAAGCTGACTCACTGGCAGGATTGTTCCATTTTGCTCTGACCCACGGGGGTCCAGCAGCAGATGCGGCTACTGAGCTGGGATGGCTTTGTGTGTGTGTTGATGCTGTGTGGACAGTAAAACACCCCTGATTTGGGGAAAATAGATGAAGCATCCTCAGAAAAGAGGTGATGAAGAGGGAGGTGGGGGCGAGGGTGATCATGGTTGCTTTTTTTTAATTTTTTTTTATTTACGACTTGAATCAATGTTGCCCTGTTTATATTTTTTGATTTACCCGGTTCCAGCAAAACCCATGTCCACTGGAAGTAAATTAATTATCCAGGCATGATCTATTTTTATCTTTATATATTTTTATTTCTTAGTTGTTTGCTGTATGGGTTGACCTATTTAATTTAGATACATTAACCTTTCATTTAAACTGTGACATCCTGATCAAATGTCTTCATATGATGAAAACCAAGTGACCTACAGACTGTAATTTACATTCTCCTTTGTCTGAGAGGCTTGCATTTTCGCTCAGAAAAAGACTCACACACCTCAGCTGGGAGAAACAGATGATCACAGAGCACAGAATCTCATTAATAAAGCATGGATGTGTCTGAGGGGCTTCGCCTTGAGGCCCCCTGCTGTTGCCACGAGGGTAGTGTCTGTGTGCGGCTGAGCAATGTTTAGTTTGGTTTGGTCATATCATAAAGGTTATTTATTCTTCATTTCCCTCCAAGCAATAATATTAGACTGTGAATAAAGTGATGGTGCCTAATCTGATTTATTCCTGGGTTTGAATTTAGGATTTTTTGGTCCCAGTATATTCAATGTTTATAATCTATATCTATTTAATAATCTATTTTTAAAGAATGTGTATTTGTTATTTTTTTTATCTTAGCATACTTAACTGCTGGGATCTGAAGTAACTCACTCTACGCAAATGTTGTCTGATATTTATTTTTATTATTACCTTATCTTTTCTTATATCTTATAAAAATGAAGACGGCGACCTTGTTAATCTGAAATGGACCCTACCATATTCTGGAATGTATATATTCTTGTTTCATCCCGGTGATCCTTCCTTTTTTAAGAGAGGCAAAGGTTTTTTAAACCAAAAACTGAACGTGAAGCGCCGCCCTCTCTTTCTCCCTCTCTCTCTTTCACTAACTTACAATCACTCATACGGTTAAGTGTTCCATATTGTTTATTAAGCTTAGACTCTTGTTTATCCTTTAGGCTTCATTCTTTCATCAGTCGAAGGAATATTTATAACATACTTTTACATTTGTTGATCTATGTTGACCAAAAAGCATCACTTCTTTCCCAGACTTTATATATTTATTCCAGTATATGTATATATCTTTTTTTCGGTAACCAGTAAAATTTTCAAAAAAACACTTAACATTTTTACTCCAATCTGGAAAGTTAAACCCACATCTCTGCACAGATTTTGTAATTAAAATAAGATTAATTAAGTGGATGGATGATGACGAATAAGAATTAAGAGAAAAATCCAAAAAGACATATTTTTTCTTTTCCTATTACTGTTCAGCATCAGAACCTGGTACCAAAGAACATAATTCTGCTCACTTTATACTTATAACCACACTGACTGGACGTGACACAGATATGAATCAAACATCACATTATTGCTCTCCTATTTTTAAACTTCATAAGCACACAGCAGACCAGGAATGAACAGAAATTCCACCCTCTCTGAATAACCACACGTTTTTTTTGTGAATATTTTTGTGGGTAAGTATAGTTTGTTGCTGGATTTCCCAACTCCGGACTCTTTTTTTCCGACCACCAGTCTGACCGAGTTCCTTTTTTCCTGTGTTTTTTTTCTCTTCCATGTGTTTCCCTGACATCGCCTGCTGCTCTTCCTGTTTCCTCTCTCTGACTCCTGTTAAATCCTGACTCCCAACTTAAGGTAAGTCATAAGTTTTCATTTCAATCTCAGCACACAATACTGATCCACTGATGCAATACAACAGACGGCACCAGAGTCCAAACACAAACATATCATTGACGTTTGTAGTATATTCTGAAAAAACTACACATACCTCTAAAACTTCAGCTACTGCTACTATTGGTGGAGGGATATTGTGATGACAACATATCATGTGTGACAGTGAGAGTGGGTTCTGTCTGACTGGACTTTCCCTCTGACTTACATCAATCCTCACCTGGACATAAATGATCAAACAAAGAAATGGACATTTCTATTTTAACGTGATGTTGTGAAATGTATTGGAATGAAATGAGGGGCTATAAATTGACTCTATGGGATACAAATATTTTCATAAAATACATATTTACCACATCTAGAGTGCTAATATTTCAGCAACTCTATTTAGCGTTCAAAGAAATACACTGACTGTGTTCACCTTTGACCCCACATTTCCACTATTGAGAGAGTTACTGCAGGTTTGTCTTAGTGAAAAAAGTATTTATCATTTTCTGAAAGTACAGTTTCAACTCCATTATAGTCTAATATACACTCTTTGACTTTATAGGTTTTGAATTTACGCTGTTGTTGTTGTTGTTGCTGTGTACTCGCCTTCAACTGTTAACTGATAAATTAACTTTGGATTAGTGTAAGGACATTAGAAGAAAACATGTGAATTAGTTGGAAGGCATTTCCTTCTTACAGGCTTATTTGGTTTAAGCAGAGAATACCAGCTGTCAAAGGAACTCAGGCCGGAATTAAAATGCAGTAGAATTATCCAACTCTCTGTCTATTGTTCATTTATTTATTTATTCTTTTGATGCTGGCTGTATTTCCATTTTATGCTACTTAATACTTTTACTCTAATACATTTCACACATGTCCAAATGTGCCGATGTAAGATTTTTGTGACAAACTTAAGTGTTTCTTTATGCGTTTAGAACATTTTCCTACTTCTTAAGATTAAATAAATAATTTAAAAAAAACAACAAACCTTTAAGGTAATCATGAAAATGTCACAAAGCTTAAAAAAAGACTGATCTGTTGAAATGTTGATATTTTTGAGACATGTGGTCCTCAAAGGACGGAGATGATCCTATAGATGAAATGTCTCATTGTCATGAAGTAGTTAGATTACCCCATTCTCTAACATCTAACAGCACTAATATACACCAGCAGAATATTAATCCATATAAATTTATAAATACAGAAAGGGGCCACTCTACTGCAAAATTTGTACTTTACTTTCATACTTTAAGAAGTTTTTACTGAAAATCTGGTTTGAATGCAGGTCAAAGTATTTTCAGTGTGGTACTAGTACTTTTAGTCAGGTGATGTAAAGTAAACCATTATCATTAAGTCTTTAAATAAAATAAGTCAATGCGGAGGTTAAATACAAATATTGCAAGATTACATTTTAAGCCTATTTAAACTATTCTAACACATCAGAGTAAATAATCCTGCAAAAATGCATAATTTCATCAAAGTTATAATGTTGAGAGATGTTGATTTCATTTTAAAATCATAGACGGACAGATGGACAGACAGATGGACAGACAGAGAGTGCCACAAGAGCTGACACAAGAAAATATCAAATAAAATGGTGAAAAACATAAATAAATGAATTTTAAGAGACAAATGTAAGAAAAATATATTTAAGCAGGATACTAAACACAGGTTGTCAGTGGATGACATTTAAATTGTTAACAGATTTTTTAAATGTATGGGAGAATGATAGGCGAAAAATATAAAACTGGACTTAATCCCCTCACAGCAGATGATTCAGATGTGGAACTAAATAACATCATTATTTTGGATTATGTCATTTATGGGGCTGAGAGGTGTTTTTATTCTGTACCCGAATTTCATGAATACGGGTAAATGGTATGAATAAAACAATAGAAACACACTTAAATTCAACTGCATTCATCAGATTGGTCCTACAGTTCAATCAAACCTACTCTGAAACAGTTTGAAACAAAAACTGATGAGTCAAGCCTCCATTGTTTTTATTCCTGAACGATTGTCAGATCTGTAAAACAGCAAAACCATCCCTACTCACAACAATACTAAACAACTGATTCAACGCCTCAACATCCATCATGGTATCCTAAAGCACACCTGAATTTGTTTGTTAGATTGTCTTTATTTTCTCATGACCCATTCTGAGTTCATCTGGTGAAGGTAAGGCGACAAACTGAAAGATATCAGAACGAGACTGTGATCTTTCATAACAACTGTATTAAAATCTTACTGTGGAGGAATTTCTTTTCACCTCCCATCATGTTTGAATCCAGTGTGTCGATCCGTTCATGCCACACTGATAACCTGAACAAGAGAATATGGACAAATATGTGAACGGTTATTTGGGTGGAACCACCTCAGCAGAATGTTTAAGGAGTGTTAATAAGGTGAATGTGTGCTTCTAATGATGTTTAAAGAATTCCACTTAATGTCTTTATGATGCCTGGAAATAGCATCACCGGACGAGAGCAGCAAAATAACACCAGAATATTATCCAATAGAAATTATCATATTTCAACCATGAATTATGTCGTTATCTGTGTTGAGTTGTGGATAATAACTGTTTTTATACTAAGGTTGCTCTCTCATCCATAAATCCTCACACACACACATATATATATATATGTGTGTTTGTATTTATACATATATATATATATATACATACATGTGTATATATGTGTATACATATATATGTATGAAGGTGGGATAAGTGCCATACTCATATAATAAGTAACTTCAATGAAAGAGCCTCGATACCAATATCTTGATTTGATATCGTATGGGAATAAAACACAGTTTGGTATTTAGACGTGAGAAAACGACATTGTGACTGCCGACACTTACACTGTTTGAGAGTTAAAATATTAGAACTATCCAAAGTGTAACTTTCTAATACTCAGAACTGGTGAGAATCAGATAATAACCAGTTGAGTGTCGATTCACTGTGGAAGTTAAATCAAATCTTTCTTCTTTTTTTGTGCAGTAAAGCTTACTGAGCTGTTCCTCTGGCACATTCCTTTATTTACTCCTGTAATTGTGAGGAGGTTGAGATCTTTTCCTTTCCTGAGACCTCCTGGCTGCCTTTGGTCCTCAGTGAGCCTGTGAGGCTGCATGATCCTTCCTCTCCAGCTTCCTGCAGCAGCATCAGTTGGCCGCCTGTGTGGCGCTGTCCACTCATGTGGTGCTGAAAGATTCTCTCACCCTCCCTCCTCTCCTGCTGCCTCACACCGTCTCTACGGCTCCCTCTGTCGCCCACTTCTGTCGGTGGTGACTTGCATTTCATGAACTGATTGCATAGATACTACTTTACTCTTTTTTTTAATGTGGATTTCGATATGAAGTAATGGAATGTTTCAACATTTGAAATCCATTTTCCGAGTTGTGAGCTTCTATATTTCTGTGTCTATCCAGGCGATAATGCTTGTAGTTAGTGGGTTTAGTCACTAACTATGGTGTCTGTTCTTCCAAATATGTCCTTGAAATGAAGAAAAGGATACTAGTAGAGTTTGAGAATGAAAGAAATAGAAAGAGAGGGCGAGAGTGAAGGAGAGGGGATGTGGGAGAGGGAGGCCATATGCGCTGCTCCCCCTCCCTTTCCACTTGCTCTACAAACCTCCATACGGGTATTTTGCGCTGAGCTGCTGACAGAATTATCTCTCTGATGCTGGTTAGCTGGCTGTGATGACACAATGACGTAGTCAGACTGCATTGACTTTCTCTGACCACAGGAAGGCAACGGAGAGCCTCCTCAGCCACAAAGGCATCATGTGCCTCCATGCAGCCCCATTCAGATAAAAGAATAAATGGATTAACACAAAGAATCATAAAAGAGACTTTAATTTTTAAATCATCCTGTTATTTTCAAAGCAATATAGCAATTTATCTATTGTGTATTTGGCTTTTTATTTTTACTAGTCGATTTTATATTATATATAAAACTGTGTGGCTCTTTATATAAATATTATAGTCCTATATAAACATTAAAGGATTGTGTTCAATAGTTATAATGAGAGCTGGCAGCATAGAATCGTAATAACCAATATGAGGATGTCTGTGGTTTATATTTGTGCATCAAATGGATAAACAAAAGTCTTATATGAGTGATTATGAAAAGATCGTTCATCCGGGGTTTTTTCTAATGAAGCAGTTTAGTCATTAATCTATCATGTACCGTTTTTATTTTAATTAACCAGTTAGATTATAGCATATATCAGGTATTTTATCTTATATACAGAGTATATATTACTCTGTATATAAGATAAAATGTGTAAAAAAAAAATGTATGTGTAAGAATTAGACTTACAAGCATTAAATGCTTGTATTTAATAAATATAATTGTATTTGGTAAGAGAGTCATAATAACGAAGATGATTTGTCTCTAGATGTGCTAGAAATCGATTAACAAGACTTTTAAGACTGATGATACAATTAAAGGCTGTTATTTATAAAGCATTGTGGTGATTCATCTATTATGCATAGCTTCTATTATAACAAATCAGTAATGAATAGATATTTATTACTATTTATTTACACACAATAGCCCTTAATCCACATTAAAGGGTGTGTTTGTGATAATTATAATGACATTTTTTATATTCATTCGGTTTTTTGATTTTATTTATATGATCTTTAGTTATTTAACAAGAGGATTTTTCTTTAAACAATACGTGTACGTCACTGACGTGCAGAGTTTAACCGATGCTACCATTGGTGGGTGGAAGGTCTGCTTTCTCCACCAATGAAATCCAGAGCTGTACAAAGAGATCTACTCCTTTTGTCTGGGAGGCTTCAGCGCTGTAACCAGCGCAATACTCTGCAGGAGGAGATGGATGCCTATGCGGACACAAAGCATGAATGTCACTGCTTTGAATGCGGACGCATCTATATTGGATTACAAATGTATTCAGTTGAGAAGCTGGAATTGCAGTGAGGAAATATGGGATTTATGGAACGTGGAGTAATGTGGAAAAGATTTGCTGCATGGCAGGTGCTTTTGTGGTGGCATCATTTCTTCCTCTTGTGGAGTACAATAGAAGGACAGACTCGCTACAGCATCCCGGAGGAGCTGAAGGAGGGCTCGGTGGTAGGAAATCTGGCCAAAGACTTGGGTTTGGTTGTGTCTGAACTGTATCGTCGTAAATTACGAATCACCTCAGAGGCTGGTAAGCAATTTTTCAGCGTGGACCTGGGGAAAGGGGAGCTGGTGGTGGTTGATAGAATAGACAGGGAGGAACTGTGCGGACAAAGGGCGTCGTGTTTGCTGCCTTTGGAGCTCGTCATAGATAGCCCCCTCCAGCTGCACAGGGTGGAAATTGAAATACAGGATACAAACGATAATTCACCAAGATTTCTTGCTAAAGAAAAGGTGGTGAAAATTGCAGAGTTGGTGAATCCAGGCGCGCGATTTCCGTTAGACAGTGCGGAGGATCCTGACGTGGGCATTAACTCCGTACGCTCTTACCTAATCAGCAAAAATGATCATTTCAAATTGACTATTAAAGCTCACAAAGATGGAAGGAAAATCCCTGAACTTGTCTTGGATAAGCCGCTTGACAGGGAGAAGCTGGCCGTGCATAATCTGATCCTCACTGCAGTGGATGGCGGAGACCCGGTGCGTTCAGGGACATCAGAAATTACCGTTATTGTTCTTGATAACAACGACAATGCGCCAAATTTTGAGAGACCGGTATATGAGGCTAATATCAGTGAAAGGGCAACACCTGGAACTGAAATATTGGAGATTAAAGCTAGAGATGCAGACGAGGGACTAAATGGAGAAATAGAATATTCTTTTGCAGAGCAAACTAAAGATCAGATTTTATCATTATTCGACATTAATCCATCCACTGGATCAATTATTGTCAAAGGACCGTTAGACCATGAAACGGACTCCTTACACAGATTTGATGTAACTGCTAAAGACAAAGGGAATCCTGAGATGGATGGTCATTGTAGCGTCGAGATTAAAGTCGTTGACGTGAACGACAATATTCCTGAAATCATTGTCACGTCTTTAACGACACCGGTTCCTGAGGACTCTGCAGTCGGAACAGTTATCGCACTGATAAGAGCAAAAGATCCAGATTCCACTGAGAATGGGAAGGTTACTTTGAGCGTGTCTTCCAAATCGCCCTTCAAGTTAAATCCGTCTGTCTCTAATCATTACTCCTTAGTGACAAATGGGAGGCTTGACCGTGAAGAAAACGCTCGTTATAGTGTGACGATAAGGGCGACTGATGCTGGAAAACCTCCTCTGTCGAGTGAAAAAATAATACTCGTTGAATTATTAGATGTAAACGACAATCCGCCTGTTTTTACTCAACCTATTTATAATGTTTATATAAAAGAGAACCAATCTCCTGGAAATATTTTATGCTCAGTGTCAGCAACTGATCCTGATTCAGGTGAAAACGCCAAAATCTCTTACTCCATCCTGGACTCTAAAGTGCAGGACGTTTCTGTCTCCTCTTACGTTTACATCAACTCAGATAACGGCAGCATCTACAGCATGCACTCGTTTGACT
>VRLP01009332.1:0-13134 GCA_009660295.1 Lophius piscatorius
ACACACACACACACACACACACACACACACACACACACACACACACACACACACACACACACACACACACACACACACACACACACACACACACACACACTCATACACACTCACACAAACACACAAACACTCACACTCCAACTCACAAACTCACGCAGACACTCACATTCACACACATTCACACACATACACTTAAACTCACACACACATACAAACAGACATCGGTTTTGGACAAGTGGCCTGTTTGAGTGACGCCAGACGTACACACACACACACACACACGCACACACGCACACACACATAGAGTGCCTGTGACGCCAGGCGGGTAGCAGTGTATCGGGTCAGTATCGAACTCAGACATTAAGTAACCTGTCTCCCTACCTGCCTGTCTCCCTGTCTGTCTGTCTGTCTGCACCCGATTCTCCATCTCAGCGTGTCTCTCTCTCTCCAAAGTCTGGGCTTCTCCATCTTCCTGTCGTCAGTCTCTTACATTCTTTCTGCTTCGAATATTAGGACGTTTAAGTTTAAACTGTTAGAATATTAAATTCTAAGAGTAAGACGGCCGTCTCTCTCTCTTTTTGTCAAATCAACTCAAGAGTGACTTTCATTTGTGTTCCTGTCTCCACGACATGAAGGTTCTGTCTGCCTCCGTGGTTCTGGTGAGGGTGGCTGCATGATCACAGCCTTCAGAACCTCTTCTTTCCAGGCGCCGGTACCAGTTCTTCTGCCGTGTGTTGATGGTACGTTTCCAGAGACTTCCACAATCACAACGTCTTTTCCTAATCACCCTCTCTCTCCTGAGGTTCTCCTTCATGGATTCACAGATGCTCCTCGTTCCATCTTGGATCGTTGGGGACGCCGTCTTTACGCCGGTGGTGGCGTCTCATGGTTCTGAAAGTAGAACATGGATCCCCCCGTGCGCTACATGTTGAAGGTTCAGATCTCCTTTCTACCACCGAGCTGTCTGACCCTCAGGAGGTCGTTGGCGTTACTGAACATCCTGCTGACCTCCCTGTCAGTGTTCCTATTGGCCGGTGGGATACGGAGACACCCGTAGTTCTGTAGATCTTACCTTCTGGTCAGACTCATGCATGTGTGTGTGTTCACGTGTGTGTGTGTTCATGTGTGCGTGTGTGTGAGTGTGTGTGTGTGAGTGTGTGTGTGTGAGTGTGTGTGTGTGTGTGTGAGTGTGTGTGTGTGAGTGTGTGTGTGTTCATGTGTGTGTGTGTGTGTGTTCATGTGTGTGTGTGAGTGTGTGTGTTCATGTGTGTGTGTGTGCATGTGTGTGAGTGTGCGTGTGTTCATGTGTGCGTGTGTGTGAGTGTGTGTGTGTGAGTGTGTGTGTGTTCATGTGTGTGTGTGTTCATGTATGTATGTTCATGTATGTATGTTCATGTGTGTGTGTTCACATGTGTGTGTGTTCATGTGTGTGTGTGTGAGTGTGTGAGAGTGTGTGAGTGTGTGTGTGTTCATGTGTGTGTGTTCATGTGTGTGTGTGTGCATGTGTGTGAGTGTGTGTGTGTGAGTGTGTGTGTTCATGTGTGTGTTCATGTGTGTGTGTGTTCTTGTGTGTGTGTGTTCACGTGTGTGTATGTTCATGTGTGTGTGTGTGTTCTTGTTTGTGTGTGTGTTCTTATGTGTGTTCTTGTGTGTGTGTTCATGTGTGTGTGTTCTTGTGTGTGTTTTTTCTTTTGTGTGTGTGTTCTTGTGTGTGTGTTTTCTTTTGTGTGTGTGCGTGTTCTTGTGTGTGTTCTTGTGTGTGTGTGTTCTTATGTGTGTGTGTTCTTGTGTGTGTGTGTGTGTATGTTCATGTGTGTATGTGTATTCTTGTGTGTGTGTATGTGTTCTTGTGTGTGTGTTCTGGTGTGTGTGTGTGTGTTCTTGTGTGTGTGTGTGTGTGTTCTTGTGTGTGTGTTCTTGTGTGTGTGTTCTTGTGTTTGTGTGTGTGTGTGTGTGTGTTCTTGTGTGTTCTTGTGTGTGTGTGTGTGTTATTGTGTGTTCTTGTGTGTGTGTTCTTGTGTGTGTGTGTGTGTGTGTTCTTGTGTGTTCTTGTGTGTGTGTGTGTGTGTGTGTTCTTGTGTGTGTGTGTGTTCTTGTGTGTTCTTGTGTGTGTATGTGTTCTTGTGTGTGTGTTCTTGTGTGTGTGTTCTTGTGTGTGTGTGTGTTCTTGTGTGTGTGTGTGTGTTTGTTCTTGTGTGTGTGTGTGTGTTCTTGTGTGTGTGTGTGTGTTTTTTCTTGTGTGTTCTTGTGTGTGTATGTGTTCTTGTGTGTGTGTTCTTGTTTGTGTGTGTTTGTTCTTGTGTGTTCTTGTGTGTGTGTGTGTGTGTGTTCTTGTGTGTGTGTGTGTGTTTTTGTGTGTGTGTGTGTGTGTGTGTGTGTGTGTGTGTGTGTGTGTGTGTGTGTGTGTGTGTGTGTGTGTGTTCTTGTGTGTGTGTTCTTGTGTGTGTGTGTTTGTTCTTGTGTGTTCTTGTGTGTGTGTGTGTGTGTGTTCTTGTGTGTGTGTTCTTGTGTGTGTGTGTTTGTTCTTGTGTGTTCTTGTGTGTGTGTGTGTTCTTGTGTGTGAGACCACTCTGTGTAAAAGAAGTCCAGACGTAAAACTGAGAGAACACACAGCGACAGGATCTGCCTCTTCGTCTCCATCATCAGGTCTGAGTGTGGATCAGAACCAACGGATCAGAAGGAGGCGGTTTGGGTTTGAAACAGCTGATGCTGCAACAAAACAATATTAAAACCTCACGTTTAAAATAAAACTGGATGTATATGTAAATGTATATGTTACATGTATTTGGATTCAATGTCATTTAAACATAAACAAACAAATAAATAACTTTTTTATGACTGAATTATGAATGAAACAGGTAAAAATCATCTTTATGTAATAGTTCTTATGTACATTATGTGTTTTAAATACATTTCCCATTCAAAACTGTTTAATAATAATCATAAATAATACATTTAATTTATAACGCACGTTACTTTTGGATCAAATCTCAAGTTTAATCTCCTGATTATAAATTAAATGATTAAATTTAAATTATAAATTATTATTATTATTATTATTATTATTATTATTATTATTATTATTATTATTATTATTAATAATAATAATATTATTATGACACGTAAACCGCTGATTCTGTGAAATCAGAATACTGACATTTTAAAAACATTATTATTTAAATTAAATTTAAAAATATCAACAGTAAATATATTTAGCAGCTTTAGTGATGTCACAACACACACACACACACACACACACCAGACATAAGAACACACACACACACACACACGCACACACCAGACATAAGAACACACACACACACACACGCACACACCAGACATAAGAACACACACTTCCTCCAAAACACACACACGCATGTACAGAAGTGAGCAGGCGACCTCGTTGTGAACTTTAGCAGCATGAACCTGAATGAGAGAGAGAGAGAGAGAGAGAGAGAGAGAGAGAGAGAGAGAGACGGGAGGACGCCACTGTCTCCATCCTTCTCACCCACTCTGTCTGTTTGATGTGTGTGTGTGTGTGTGTGTGTGTGTGTGTGTGTGTGTGTGTGTGTGTGTGTGTGTGTGTGTGTGTGTGTGTGTGTGCTGGGCGGATTAAGAGGGTCAGAGGTCAAACGTTATCACACTCGCTCCTTCTATACATACACGATTATTCTGCCTCCTCATGTCTCCTTTCCATCACACCTCTCTCATCTCCTCTCCTCCACTTAACTTTGCTCCTCTCCCATCCGTCTCCTTCTTCTCCTCCTCCGTCTCCCCGTGTGTCTCCTTTGTTGTCGCGTCTCCATTTCCTCCCTGTGACTCAGACCCATTTCTCCTCCTCTCTCCCATTTCTCCTTCCTTCTGATGGGCCTTCTTCTATTTCATGTTTGCTCACCTCTCCCTTCTATGCCTCCTCCCCTCATCTCCTCTCCTCTCTCCTTCCCTCCTCTCTTCTTTACACACATCAAACGTTCTTCAGTTTGTTGTTTCTGAACTAACAGCTCCTGTTATTTGACACAGATTCAAAGCATCAGTGAACAAACAGCGTCTCAGAAAACCTTTTCTTCTCCTGTCGTCTTCCTCTCCACCTCCTCTTAAAGGATAATGTTCATAACTTTCTGACTTTGTCTTGTTTGTTTGTGAAATCTTAGGAGGTACATTTACTTTCCTTTAGCTGTAAGTGTTCATATCCAACATTTATAGCATCATTGTAGCCGCGGCTAAAGAGAACGCTGGTTACCGTAGGTTACCGTCTGCCACACCCTCATTCTTGTGTGGGCGGAGCCTCATTAAAGACTTTTATGATACTTATATGTTAAGTTACTTTATGCTATGTATTTATTATTGTTATTATTATTATTGTTGTTGTTGCTGCTATAATAGAATATGTGAAATATGAATAAAAACCTTTATTTTGAAAGTTTCATCTGGTGCTGCACATTTATTATTGCTGACTTGACTCCAGAGGCCAGAATGTACAAAACTGACATGAGAGGGTTTGAACCGACAACTTCACTGCACTGAACAACTGATGAGAACATAAACCTCCTTAAGCATCGATAAAGTTTGATCTCATCTCATTTTATCTCGTCTTATCTCGTCTCATCTCATCTTCTCTGAATCTCGCTGATCTGCAGCTGTCACTCTCTACGTCCTCTCTTGTCTCCTTTCCTACATGTTCCCTTCTTTCCTCTTGTTATTTAAATATGACATGACATCAAAGCATCTTATCCAGCTTAAAAACTCTGAAATAAACAAGTAAACAACCAGTAGGGCTTTCTGCTGCAACTGTCCTTCATCTCAGGCGAAGCCCTCCGCGTCTCTGTCCGTCCGTGAACGTCTCTGTCCATCAATGAACGTCTCCGTCCATCCATGAACGTCTCTGTCGTCCATGAACGTCTCTGTCGTCCATGAACGTCTCTGTCGTCCATGAACGTCTCTGTCGTCCATGAACGTCTCTGTCGTCCATGAACGTCTCTGTCCGTCCATGAACGTCTCTGTCCGTCTCTGTCCATCCATGAACGTCTCCATCCATCCATGAACGTCTCTGTCCGTCCACGAACGTCTCTGTCCGTCTCCGTCCGTCCACGAACGTCTCTGTCCATCCATGAACGTCTCCGTCCGTCCACGAACGTCTCTGTCCATCCATGAACGTCTCCGTCCGTCCACGAACGTCTCTGTCCGTCCATGAACGTCTCTGTCGTCCATGAACGTCTCTGTCCGTCCACGAACGTCTCCATCCGTCCATGAACGTCTCTGTCCGTCCATGAACGTCTCTGTCGTCCATGAACGTCTCTGTCCGTCCACGAACGTCTCCATCCGTCCATGAACGTCTCTGTCGTCCATGAACGTCTCTGTGTGTTTGTGTGTCGGCCTACATTATGGATGCATGTGATTTTATACCTCTTCAAATATTTTGGGAGCCCTAAAGGCCCCGGGGGCCCGGGCTGCCAGGGACAGCGAGAAATATGCCCATTTAAAACACACTAAAATATTGAAGCAGAGTTTTTTAATGGAGCGTACGGCACTGAATATCATAGAAAGAGAGCGAGAGGATCAATCTGCTGTTTTTACGACGTACGACGATAAATGTGTCGGTTGTAAATTGTTTGGAGATGCTGCCGCTCTCAGAGGCTGCTACGAAAGAGATAAATCCACACACACGCACACACACAGACGCACACACACAGACACACACACACACACAGACACACACACACACACACGCACACAGACACACACACACAGACACACACACACACACACACAGACACAGACGCACACACACGCACGCACACACACACACGCACACAGACACACACACACAGACACACACACACACACACACAGACACAGACACACACACAGACACATACACACACACAGACACACACAGACACACAGACACACACAGACACACACACAGACACACACACGCACACACACACAGACACACACACACAGACACACAGACACACACACACACGCACACAGACGCACACACACACGCACACACACAGACGCACACAGACACACACACACAGACACACACACACACACGCACACACACACAGACACACACACACACACAGACACACAGACACACACGCACACAGACACACACACACACACAGACACACACACACACACGCACACACACACAGACACACAGACACACACAGACACACACAGACGCACACACACACACGCACACACACAGACACACAGACACACACACACACGCACACATACACACACACACACACAGACACACACACGCACACAGACACACACAGACACACACAGACACACACACACACACACACACACAGACACACGCACACACACACACACACACAGACACACGCACACATACACACACACACACAGACACACACAGACACACACACACACACACACACACAGACACACGCAAACTGTTGGACCTCTGACCAGCGACTAGTATTTGTTTTTCACTCGGTGAACTACTTCCTCAACATTCTGAAGATTGAAGTTCAGTAGATCATTTTTCTACCAGCGTCCCTGAAAATAACTTAACAGATTAAAGAACAAACAAACAACTTCCTGTCTGCGAACAGACGCAAAAGTTGTTTTTGTCAAATGAAAGTACATTTGTTTTGCTTATTATTATTGTTATTTATGTTATTGCAGATCAAAGCTTGTATTAGTATTATTTTAATGTGATGCATTATTCTTCCTCTACTTTCAAACCAAGAAGCTACGACTAACCGGATAATGGAGGATCGGTTCTGACAAACTTAACCGACGTTAAAAACATAAGAGAGAGGAGGAGAGTTCTTAAAGACGATATTTAACGTTTTCATTGTCCAGACACGATCACGAGACGAGATCTCACAGGAACTCACGTGACCAAACGTGACTTCAGGAGAGAAACAAACATGGAGGACGATGGACGTCCTCGTCGGTCCTACTGGGATAAATCTTGTGTGACGCGTTATGAAGACGTGTTGTTGTCGCACTTCTGCAAGCTGCTCTTCTTCTTCTTCTTCTTCTTCAATAATGCACCTGGTTCAGGCTCAGTTGTGTTCAGGTTTCTGTTTGCTGTAAAAGTACACAACTTATGACGCTTCCCGGTCCGCTCGCTCTCATTGGCTGTCGCGGGTATTCCGTCGGGGGATCAGGAGTCGTAAACATGGGACATGTTTGATGTTTACGACTCCTGATCGGGGAGCAGTGAGATAATCGTATCGACGTCTCACACTTGAGAAGTACTTTAAATAGTCGTTTGAGATAAGCCTTGAATCAGGCCACGCCCCCTTGACCGTAGGGGGTGGACCAATCGGGCCTTGAATTGGACCTTTTATCCCGTAGCGTGTAGCTCGCTTCAAACGCTCTCTAGCTTTTTATGATTCCAAAGAAAACGGGGCAGAGTAGAAATAAAAGACGGACCCAGAGGTGACGGCCATTGTTTCCAGAACAGCGCCTGACGAGGGCGAAGGAAGTCAAGCCAGATGTACTGCAAAGCCTCATGGGAGCTGCCAGGTAAGAGTGAGCGGCTTCTATAAATCACTTTAGACGCTGAGGGAGCAGAGAGAACTCAGAAGAGTAAACTTCCCTCTGAGGAGCAGCAGGAGTGACGCTGAGCTACATTTGAGGCAGCAGAGCTGAATTATGGGCCGGTTCCGTGTGACTAAAGCCTTGGACGGGTTTCCCACCGGAGACCGGAGCAAAGGTGCCGGACAGATTATATTAAAGCATGTATCAAAGGTGAACAGAACAAGTCTGCCTCTTTTATGAGGAAGAGTAAAGAGTGTCACACTCTTTATTCTGTATCCGCTTATTCAGCCGAGGCGGGGCGGGGCTTGAGCCTATCACAGCTGACGCTGGACAACGCAGGGTCCGTCACTGGAGCCGACGCAGGGTCAAGCGTTAAAAGTGTCCTGATGCGTCTCTGAGAAGGAAGTAAGAGGAAATACATCATCAGTGCTGAATAAACGCCGTCGTGTCTCGCCGTCTGCGTGTGACCCGATCGGCCAGAACCCCCTCTGCATGTCCTCCTGAGGAGTGGGCATGGATACAGCATCAGAGGGGGAGAGACCCCCAGCCCCCTCCTGTAGATGGTTGGCATCAGCCTGTAGGCCATGAGTGAAGGGGACCCCACCTGGGTGGGACACCCAGGTCCTCACAGTTCCCGCCGACTGTGAAATTGATGAAGAGGTCAGGAGGTCATCAAATACATTCAGAGAGAAGAAGGTCACTGAGAAGTTAGCTCAGTGGGAGGGAGAAGATCAAAGCCGCCTCCATGATGGCCTCAGGAGGAGATCGATGCCAGTGAGGTGAAGACACCTGAACTCCTAATGTGGCCTGGAGGTTCAGAACCAACGTCCTGCGCCCTGAGAACGTAGGGGCGATGTAGACGAGGGAGGACGAGGATTAATGAGGTTAAGTCCAGCTTTAGATCTGAAGGAGCAGAGACCTCCACTGACCTTTGACCTCAGGCCTCAGAACTTCAACAATACACTGAGGTAGATTTCATACCGTTATTTGTCAGAGGGTTAAACGCCGGCGCAGCAGCTCGGAACCTTTAACCAGTTGTTTCTGTAACCCTGGAGCCCAACACTGGACTGAAGGTTCTGAGGTCGGTCCTCAGCAGCGCCACCAACGAGCTTCACTAGATGTTTGTTCCAACTGTCTGATGGTTGGTTTGTTTAGATCTCCATGAGACCGGAGAGGAGGGAAGACGGCCTGGAGCAGCAGAGCAGCTTCCAGGAGTGTTGGGGTGAGATGAACGCCAGGAGTGACGTCACACCGGAGCCATGTGTGATGTCAGAGCGCCTCCAAGTGGCCGCAGAAGAAGCTGGAGGAGTGAGGTCGGCCTTCCTCTCACCCTTCCATGAGATGTTCTTCTCTCACTCAAAACATTATAACATGACAACTATCGCTGCCTCCAAAATAGTATTATTATTATTATTATTATTATTATTATTAATCATCATCATCATCATCATCATCATCATCATATTTGACTTTAGAAACATTATTTTTCATCATTAATTAACAAAACCTCTAAATATTTAGTTGGGTGAGATTAATGTTTCTGTAATTAATAATTCATTGATTGATTAGTTAATTATCATATATATAATTAATAGGTATAAACTAACTAAACTTTTATGTTAATATGTTTAAATTCAAAGTTTTTGGTTTATAGTTGTTTATTCTTTTGGTTTAATATCCTTATAAAAATGATCATGATAAAATATATCATTCTTATTATTATTCTTATAGTTAATAAAATAATAGTAACCATCATCGTCGTCACTTTTGACTTTAGAAACGTTGTTTTTACAACATTGATAAACAAAACCTTGAATAATTTAGTAGCGTGTGATTAATGTTTTTAATTAAAATGAATGAATGTAAAATACTTCGAATTAATTAATTAATTATTATATATATAATGAACAGGTTTAAACTATTATGTTAAAATGTTGATGTTTTCCTTAAAGTTGTTGATTCTTGCATTTTCATTCTTTAGTTTTCTCTAATGGTAATAATAATTACAATCATAATAATAATTATTATTATTAGTGTAATATATTATTCATATTTAATTATAGTTGTAATATATATGTGATAATATTAGTTCTATGATATTTTAGGGTAATTATAGGTGTATATTTAAATAAATACGTATGATTGTTTTTTGTTTTCTTGTTTGTATAATTTAATATAAAGCAGGATTTTTCACTTTACTGAATGTTTGACAATTTTTTATACTTTATCTTTCCTTTTTTTCCAACAATTGTTCGTCGGTTGTTGTTCCTATTTTATTATTATTATTGTGTTTTTATTGGGACCTATTTATTTATCTATTTTTGATTAAAGGAATAGTTGGTTTTGTTTTTACATTTTCTTTAGATGAAAAATGAAAACGTGGTTCTGATGTAAATTGTGTGGATAAATATCATATAAAGGAGATTTGATGCTACTTGATATCTTTGGTTTATCTATTATTTACAGTTTTTGAAATACTTCTAGTATTTTCTTTATTGTTCACACAGTCGTACATGAAACATCGTTAATGTTTTCTCTGCACTGATGAATGTGTGACCTCATTATATATATATATATATATATGTATATATATATGTATATATATATATATATATATACATACATATATATATACATATATGTAGTTTGATTTTACTTAAAGGCATGATATGCTGCAGGAACGTTTCACCCTACAGTCACTCTCACACGTTTATCTGCGTCTGCAGAAACTCTCTGTCTCACTAGTTTCTTCTGTTCTGGTCATTTCAGGCCCGGGAAAACCCATCACACCGGGACTGATCCAAACGGTCCCCAAGTTACAACCAGGCATCCTCAGCTCTGTGTGTCAGCACACACACACACACACACTCACACCCCTACACAAAAACACACACACCGACACACACACACACACACCGAAACACTTACACACACACACCATCACACTTACACACACACACACACACACTCGCACACACACACACACACACACACACACTCTCACACATTTACACACACTAGGGAATATGAGTCCGATCCTGTCGTCCCCGACGGAAAGGGAATATCCCCAAAAAGCCCCCAATCCCCTGTGTTGTACAAGCGATCCCTCTGACTGAACTCCTCAAATGAACTGGTGGTTTAAGAGGGAAAAAGTTGTTCCTGTAAAAGAAACTCCCCCTAGTGAGTAAGATATGAAGTACTGGTGGAAAACATGATGAACATTCTGCTTAAGTTGATTCATTTAGTCCCAGAGTCAGAATGTGGACTAAACCCTAGGAACCGTTAGGAGGTTGTTTCTCCTGAAGGCTCCCTCTGGTGGGTAAAATGTGAGCCGCAGGAGTGAAACAGGATGTTTCCATGTCGGATCTCCTCACGTCCATCCAGACATCCCAGTCTGGACTGAGTCAGAGCAGTGGAAATGTTTGAAACAAATACCTTTGGTGGTGCAGTTCCCCTCAAAATATGCATCCCACCTTTGCCAAACTCACTCCAGTTCTTCCTCGCACTGAAGTCTATATGGGTTGGAAATTAGAAAATGATCCGTAGGAGAGTTCTTGAGTTACGGCGTTCAGGCGGAGGACCTGCTGTGATGACGATTCCTTGAACCCCCCGACTGTTCCAGGATATTATAATATATGTATATATATATATATATATATATATATATATACACATATATATATATATATATATACATATACTTATGGATATACTGAACTCGGTGCTTCATCTACATCCAGAGGACCGGAGAGTCTCGTCTGAAGAGAAGTCCACTTCCTGCTCCGAGAGGACAGACGGTTGGAGAGAGGAGTGAAGGACGCCGTTAAACTCTAATGACCGTCTCTAAACAGGGGCGGGGGTCTACGCCTCCACCCACCACCCACCACCCACATACAGTTCGGCGTGAGCGTCCCTCCCCACAGCGTTCCCCCAGCAGTCACACTCTGGATCCTAACGACCCACATGATGGTCCTGTAGCTAATTAAGACACTCGTGTCTCTAAAGACCCTCACGGTCCAGAATAACGCTGCTTGGTCGACCGCTCACATGTGACCTACTGACCCCACGCATCAAATACTGAAAACCTCGCCAAAATCACGAGCCCAGCCCCACCTCCACACCTCCACCCCTCCACCCCTCCACCCCACGTCCAGGTCCTTCTGACCCGACCTCGGAGGATGGCTCTGAAGGTATTTCTGCAAAGAACTCAATAAAAGTTCTTAACTGTGGTTCTGAAAAGATTCTGAGGCTACAAAGAAAACCGTCAGGGTCCGTCTGTGAGCAGTACTGGTACTGTTGGATCTGAGATATTATGGAATCATCATGGATCATTTTAATGTTCAGGTCAACCCTCAGTGTGAGGAAGAACTGGAGTGATTCTTGGAAAGGTCAGTTGTATATTTCCAACACTAGGGGGAGAATTATCTTAGAACCTTTTCGGGCCATAAAACCGTGGGTCCGATTTAGTCCAAATTTGGTGCGATGAGTGGACCCGGGGAGATCTATCTGGTAAATATCTTTATATTTTACTCTAAATATTAAAAGTGTTGGACTCAGACATGTTTTTTGTAAAGTTACAAAGGGAAGCTCTGGGTCCACGGCGTGGGCCGGTTCTGTCAGACGTGCCGGTTCTGTGGCATTGAGCCTTGTATATTTAACCTCTAATAGAACCTCCACTATTCTGCCAGCCCTTTTCTCATTATCCCCCCACGGTCCCACCCATCAGAGGAGGAAAAGGAAATCTATTAATGAACAAATTGGGATTGTCATTACGTCGGTTATGCAGGCAGAGAGGCCGTTTGGAAGTAAAAGAAAATCCTGCTTAATTAATGGTGACATCAATCATGGTTGGGCCCGATTGGCTGAGAGGTGGTCCGTCTCCGCTCTGATTTATGACACATGAGAGAGAGGCAGAGGTGAAAGGATGAGAGCGGCAGAGAGGAAGAGTCAGAGAGTTAAGGGAGGAATATGAATAGATTTGATGTTTTTAAGATCCGGATTTCAACGCAGAAAAACGCCGATGAGACACTTTACAAAAATCTACACAAAAATAAATGTTCCACCTCAATCTTCGGCTTCACCGCCGTCACTGTCTTCATCACTGAAACCATGGATTGAGATTCGCTTCTCGTCTTCATCTATTCCCTTGATCTAACCCTAACCCTGAAAAATACAGATAGAAGATTAAACCTCAGATTTTAGAGAGTGTGTGTGTGTGCGTGTGTGTGTATGTGTGTGCATGTGTATGTGTGTGTGTGTGTGTGCGTGTGTGTGTATGTGTGTGCATGTGTATGTGTGTGTGTGTGTGTGCGTGTGTGTGTGTGTGTGTTTGTGCGTGTATGTATGTGTGCGTGTGTGTATGTGTGTGTGTGCGTGTGTGTGTATGTGTGTGCATGTGTATGTGTGTGTGTGTGCGTGCGTATGTGTGTGTGTGTGTGTATGTGTGTGTGTGTGTATGTATGTGTGCTTGTGTGTGTGTGTGTGCGTGTGTTTGTGTGTGTGTGTGTGTATGTGTGTGTGTGTGTGTGTGTGTGTGTGTGTGTGTGTGTGTGTGTGTGTGTGTGTGTGTGTGTGTGTGTGTGTGTGTGTGTGTGT
>VRLP01009333.1:0-13133 GCA_009660295.1 Lophius piscatorius
TGTGTGTGTGTGTGTGTGTGTGTGTGTGTGTGTGTGTGTGTGTGTGTGTGTGTGTGTGTGTGTGTGTGTGAGTGTGTGTGTGTGTGTGTGTGTGTGTGTGTGTGTGTGTGTGTGTGTGTTAGGAGTTACAGGGTGGAGTGGGGAGACAGAGAAACACACACATCTGGTTGCGTGGTCTGAGCCAAGGACACAGGCCAACTAGAGCTGAGAAGCAGGGGGTTTTCAGCCACGGAGCCTGAGAGGCTTGGAGTCGGACCTCTTCGCCGGAGTGTTCCTCACTTACTTCCTCCAGAAGTTTGCCCTCCACTCTCAGCTCCCATGACGACACCTTCTCTGCCTCCTCGCCCTCAGGCTTGCTTGGCGTGTAGGTGTTTGAAATGTAGATCCTGAGCTTGCGCTTTTGCTGCGTGTTGAGACAAAGAAGCAGACATACACGATCAGCCATATTATTAAAACCACCTGCTGTCCATTACAAAACATTCCTGCGATGCACAATTGTGTTCAGACAGCATTCCATCAGAACCCACGTTGGCTTTTTCAGCAATCTGTGCTAACAGTAACTCTTCCACCGGCGCCCATGACCCTGCCGCCAGTTCACCACTCGTCCTTCCTTAGACCACACCCAACATGTTCTTTTGTAGATTTGGAGATACTCTGACCCTCGCCTCGCCATCGCAAAACAACTCTTATCAAAGTCACTCAGATCCTTACGCGTGCCCTTTTTTTTTTTAGCTTGCAGAACATCAACTACAAAGACGAAAAGGTTTGCTTGCTGCCCGGTTTGAACCAATCTCTGCCGGGCGCCATAATAAATACTCTGATGTCACTTTTCAGCAGTTGTAATGTTCTGGCTGATCTGCGTATAATACGTTGCAGTAGAAACAAAGAAATAAAACCAAATAGGCAAAGAAATCATAAAGTTATATTCAATTCAATTTGGGTTTTTCTTAAATGCTCGTAGTTGAAAATAGAAAGGCCGAATCTTTCAATAAAGTTAGAATTATTACTATTTTCATTAAATCTAACTTCTGCTTTTACACTTTTTATCCAATTCGTTGTACTTATATGCTTCTTTTATTCCCTCGCTATCTTAGATTTGATTGTTGGTGACGCTCTTCTGATTGGGATGCGTATCGAGGCGGGAGATTAACAGGAAATGATGCAATCCGGCATCGTGAGTACTTCCTGGCGGCCACATCAGAGCCGTTTCCGGCTTACGCAGACGGAACCCGTCCTACCGCTACAGAATATGCAGTGGCTTTTATTGTGAAGACATCACAGGAAATGAAGTCCCATTTGGCCGTACGACAGGAATCCGATGGCGACTGAGGAGGACGTCGTGTGGAGCGCAGCTGTGCCGGGCCGGCGCCTCGACGGGGAACCGTTATTATGGATTTAGCAAACGGAGGAGGCTCGTACGGATCAGAGGAGAGCTTCACACTTTACCTCCTTTATGTCCTTCACATCTTTTCAGGCCCGTCTTTTATTCCCAGGACCAGATAATGAGCTAATGCGTAACATGATAGCCAGTTGTTCACGCTTAAAGCTAACATGCTAGCCTCCTGTTAGCCACTAATGGGATAAGCGTTCATGTCGCTGTGGTAAATATGCTACTTAGCAACGAGCCTTTCCTTAAGACTGACTCACGACTGTCGGTAACCTTCATCAAAATGTACGCTGAGTCACTTTAGCATCAGAGTTTTAGCACTAGCGCCGACTCAGCGCAGTGACGGAGCTCAACCCCCGTTAGCTTAGCTACACGGGTTCAGATAACTTAGCTACGCTAAAAGAACATTTTTTAGTAGCACGCTGTACTGTGAGTGAGTGTGATTAATAAAGGATAAATTATAATAATAATAATGATTATTATTATTATAATTATAATAATAATCGCTAAAAGCCTACTACTCTCAAACTTACCGTCCTCTACGCAGATATAGTGAGATTTAGTAAATGCATTATGTTTCAGGCGTGATCATGCTTATCAGCCATAACATTACAACAACTGACAGGTGAAGTTAGAATAACATTGATTATCTGGTTACCGTGGCGACAGTCAGGGTACCTCTGGTGCCGGTCCCAAACCCGGATAAATGGGGAGGGTATGGCATAAAACCGATGCCAAATCATTATACGGAACATTAAACTGATTTTATCAAACTGGATCTGTCGGGGGCTCGGGTTAACAACGACCGCTGCTGGTACTGTGAGCCAGCAGGGCGCCGGCAGACAATCTAAGTCCTAGTATCCAGAACCAAAGTGGTCCAACTGGTGAACAGGCCTGCATTCATGAACTCCTGAAATGTTTGGCTGTATAAAGATATATAGAAAAATTATTAAGAAATCATGAAAAAATTAATAATAAGAGCAATTAATAAAGTTTACACGCCTTTTCTTGACTTCATGGTAATAATATTTTTATTTCATCTGCTTTCTCTAACTACAGCCGTCACTTTGTAAATGTTGGCTGCTGTCGTGTTTGAATTTTCCCCTGGGGATGAATAAAGTTTCTTCTCTTCTATTCTATAAATGCTACTTTGCTGCGTATGGAAGAATTACCGCTGTATTAAATTGCACTTGTTACCTGCAGTGACCACAGGTGTTGCCCAATCAGCCAAGTAACCTGAGACGAGGCCCCGCCCACTGACGCCCGAACGCTGTCTGAAATTAAACCTCCGCTGTCTGAATGTCGGACTCTGTACTTTCAGAGAGACATACCATAATAGGCTTCTTGATGGCCTCCTGAATCTCCATACGCTTCCGGGCGATGGTCTGATCCAGTTTCCTCTCAAAGGCCAGGAGATCCATGTAGGCCTGCGACTCCGGAACCAGGTCACGGATCTGCGGGGCAAAGACCGGGACGTGAATATTCTTGACAAAATGCAACCCAGCTGGATCTGTCTGAAGTTGAACTCGTGGGTCGAAGCCTCCTCACCCGCTGTGGGAGAACCTTGTCGGCCATCTTGCGTCTTTTCGCTCTAAATCGTAGAAGAAGAAAAAAGAGGATTTTTTTTTTTTAAAAGAACGTCATTTTTGACAAAACATAACAAGACAGAGAGGAAAATACAGAAGACTGTGTTTGATGTTGTCCACGCATTCAGAAAAAGTTCCTTTGGACCATCATTTACTATTTTTACGAGAAAATATTCGTCGACACACGAGGTTGTTAGAAAGACGTCGTTTGATTAGACAGACTAAATTAAATCTTACTCTGGGCGATCCGGAGGAACTGAGGATCCCTTTCAGTTTCTCGCCAGGGGCCCCAATCATAAAAGCCGTACTGTTCCTTTAATCAACTTATCATTGTGACTAACTTTAACTCCTTTGATGGGACTTGAGGAAGTTGCTTCTGGGCCCGCTGCTCACGGTACCGAGAATCCTCTTACGAGATGAATCGTAAAAGACAACAGCTTCATTGTGGGACCAACTTTCAACGCCGCCTTGCATCACAATACGCCACATTAATGAGCGGGGATCCGTTAAGCAGTTCAAAAAGAAAAACAGAAGCGGTGGTTTGTGCTGCCTTGTAAGCAAAGGGCGAGTCATGGGACCCGCCTCCCCTCGTGTCCGATGTGGCGATCTGAGCTTTTAACGTCGCAGTCCACTTCACAAACGGACAAAAGTAAAACAAAAACATCCTGGATGAAGATTGGCGCTTCATGAACACGACGGTAAAGTGTTTAACATGATGTTTGAACATTTCCCACTGGGTGTAAGGTTAAAAAAATAAAATAAAATAAAGATGGAAGGAATTACTCCTTTAATAAAGTCTTTAAAGTAGTAAAGTCTGTTTTTATTCATAAATGTAAATAATTATTTTATAGAGAAATGTTGTTTTTCGTGGGAAAAGTCCTTTTTTATTTGATTAGCTCAGCATTAATACGTTCAATATCAAGTGAAATCTTTGGCTTTGGGTAAAAACTAAAGAACCTTATTAGACGTTTTATTGGGAGGTTGTCTCAAGTTACTTTATTCCGTTTATTAAGTCCTCACATGCTTTAATATGCCAAAAAAAAGGATTTTCTCACTAGCCATGTTTAAAGCCTCCTCTTTGGAGGCCCCTTTGACCCTACGGCGTCCCCCAGGGATCTACCCTCGGCCCCTTACTCTTTAGCATATACAAGCTGCAACTGGGTCAGATTATAAACATGTTCATTCACATTTTTAATAAGAAATAAAGACTAAAAAATGGGCAGGGCATTATAGGAGTTTATTTTTTCATACAGCTTTTGTATAAAAGGATGGAAGAATTTTTAAAGTATCCAACCCAAAAGTGTTGGATTACTATGAAAGTAATCGCCGATTATTATTTACATTATTACTTATTTACACGTTTTAATCTTGTTATTTCATTGATTTTAATCAATTATTGAATACATTATGTTTTGCATGTTATGGTTGCGTCAGGAAGGGCATCCGGAGTAAAGCCTGCGCCAAATCAAGATGAGGAAGAAGAAACTCATTTCCAAACCCGATCCGTTGGGGTCCGGGTTAACAAACACTCTCACTGGGGTTATTAGCCAACAGGGCGCCTGATGTAACGCTGGAAACAGATGATCCACTGTGGCGACACCGAATTTGAACAGCCAAAAGAAGAAGAAGAAGAATTCTAGAAGTTGAAAATAATACGATAAGAAAAAAAAAAAAAAAAAAAAAGAGTCCAATTTAATTTCTTAATTATTTGTTTCATGCAATGAATTAACATGATAAGATTAAGTAAATTCAATAAAACATTTATTTCAGTCCAACAAAGGTCCCGACAGTCGTCTCTTTGATCGGCTGCATGTCAACTTTAATGAATCTTTTAATCATGACAATTAAAACAGAAATGATTTCAGGATGATTTAATATAAAATGATATCGTATTATTATATCATTAAAAAAGTGTACCAGTTGTTTATTTTTATACAGTCGTTCAATGAGTTTTTATCTTGTTGTTTTAATGATTTGGAGTAAACTTTGAAGAAACCTACATAAAAGCAAAGAATAGAACTAGAGAGAAAAAGGTAATTTTATCAATTTAATACTGAAAATCTTGAGCTTTTAGCCACTAAAATTTGAGAAGATGACACTTGTCCCTGTTTTAATATCTTATCACATATTTTAAAGTTCCATCTGCTACATTATTAGCGCTTATCTGCGTAAGACGTGACAAAAGGCCAACGAGAAAAAGCACCAAGAGAGCGCAAACCTCCAAGGCACAACAGAACACAAGGTTTAGGAAAAAGTCCTCCATTTATGTCTGAGTTATTGCCAGCCTCTAAATCTACCGACAACTCTAACAAACACTGAGTATCTCTCAGATACTCAGTGTTTGTCAGTGTAGCAGCTCCCCTCCTTCGACTTTCACTTCAGCGTCTCTGTTCAGCCCAGCTGAGCTCTACCCGCAAGGAATCAAAGGATCAAAGCCCCTACTCTACTCTACCACCGGATAAAATGTCATTGTTGTAGTTTTTTTTTTACATAATCCTGCTCACAAACAAACAAACAAACAAACAAACAAACAAACAAACAGGAGTGAAAACAGAACCTCCTTGGCGGAGGTATCAACAGTCAAGTCAAAATATCAGAAAGTATTATTCTTGGATTTAGACCCAATCCGTCACCTTACCCTCGTCTCAGCGCCTCTTGCTGCTGCGGCTGTTGATGCTGATGAAGAAACCTCTTCCTCGAGGCGTCCATGCTCGAAGGCCCCATGCCAGGTCGCATGGACATGTTCCCACCACCATAAGAAGGACCGGGGAGCTGACCCCCCATCGAGCCCAAGGGGGCCCCCACTCTGTTTGGTGGCATCCCCGAGCGCTAGAATAAAGAAGGGAAGTCGAAACTATGATTTCAGGCTCAGAAGATAAAAATGTCTGTGTTCAGAACTTCTGGATTTTACCTTTTTTCTTTCTACATGAATAAATAGTCCATTTAAAGTTATACAGCGTACAGAAATATTTTTCCTCCGACTGCACAGCGTAACAAAAGATGGGTCTGTGTTCCATTTGGATACCAAGATGGAGAATAGAAACGGCTTTGTCTGATCAGTCTTGAACATTTACAGATGTTTGATGAGTGAAAATGGAATATATGGCCTGGACATAAGCTGCGTGTTGGGGCCGAGGCAGAAACGCTTGCATGACCGTTCCACGTGTCTACCATCAGTTCAGAACTATGGGAGCTTTTTCTATTTTTCACTCTTGTTGCGTAAAAGTCCAGTTGGCGCAGACATCGTTTGCATACTCAATTATATAACTAGTTATACTGGTATATTTAACAATAAGTCAGGCAGCGAAAAGGAATCCTTTGTGTACATTATGTACATTCACCGAAAACATGCAGTAAATGTACATACTCTGAATAAAGTAGTGATCAGTTTGTAATTCCGATGGTTTATTTTCTTTGTGTGTGTGTTGATGGATATTTTCTCGAGGGTTTTTTTTACGATACAATAACACTTTAAAGAAAAACTAACAGAAGGAATTCATCGACAATACATTTGTATTTTCCTCCTCTCACTTTGTTGGGTTCCTCCGGACAGAACCATATCTCGACTGATATGATTAAATCTGACAAACACCAAACTGAAACGCTGCATTTTGACTGAAGACACAGGAAGTTGCTGATTGTGGAAAAATCCAGACAACACATGCTTGTTCAGACGGATAGATGTGATGAGATACTTTTTTGAACGGCAGCCAGACTGACGACCAAAGAAGATTTCACACATGCACAAAATAAACGTCTGCGGCCCAGGAGGAAGAGGGGGTCGTCATCCCCATTCAGAAGGTTGTTGGTTCGATCCCCTGTTTGCCCTTTCAGCCTTTATTCACTCAGCTCCTTGAATAAGACCCTCGGCCCCAAAGAGCTCTTTAGATGCAAATAACTACTTTTACATTAAATTAAATTAAAAAAAGAGAAACCAATAATTTCCCTTTTGGATATAATATAGTCTCATCTTATATAAAACAAACATATGAATGTATTTAATATGATGTAATAATGCCATCAACAATTATTAGCGCTATAACAATCATATAATTATTACATTTTAGGTTATATATGCGTACTAAGTTAATATTAATGTAAAATGTCAGTACATATATAGTAAGTATTACTAATAAAACACATCAATGTTTGAGGATATCTTAAATAAAAGCGCGAAAATAAAACACGTGACGTCATTTATTGGCAGTAATGATAGAACAGTAATTACACACCTTTGTAAAACGCGGAAGTGGAGTCACACTTTTACACTTTTAAGAGGATTGAGCTTCTACAATAATGAATTTACTGTCTGTTTTTTCTTCGGTGGTTATGCTGATTTATTTACTTTAAGTTTAAGCCATGATGGAAACAAACTTAAGAGGGACAAATCTGTTATTAATGAGAGAAGTTCCATACGGCTGCCCTCCCGCCCTCCTCCTCCTCTTCCTCCTCCTCGCTGTCCGAACAGCATCATGTTTGAAAATGTGCGCAGAGAACCGACCTGAGGGTAGAGAGAAGCGGGGTTCATGCTGCGGGGGTATCCGATGGGAGGTTGGGGTATCCCCTGCATCCTCATGCCCCCGCCGTGCCCCACGTTCATCGGGTTCATCGGCGGACCCGTGAAGCCTCCTCTCGATGCCATCTTCAAGTGGTTAAAAGTGACTGAAAGTTTCACAGACGTCGCTCCAACTCCAGATCTGACGAGCTCCCGGTCGATACTGTGCGGTAGTTGTGCGAGAGGAACTTCTCCAGCGGCTGCTCTACTTTAGATGAGCTCAGACTCTGGACTGACATCCAGCACAATGTCAACAAGAAGCTAGCTCACTTTAGCTCCGCTCCGATCGACCCGAGTTCCGGCATTCGCTTCTGCCCACAGCTGCTTGTTTTCGGAACACCGAGCGCCGCCTGTTGTTTGTCACCCCCTCGCTTCGTGTTCAACTTGTAGCATCACCAAAAAGCAGTTATCTCAATGTGAGGAAAAAGTGAAACATGGTTTCGCCTGACTTCGTGAAAGCTGTGATACCACTAACTCTTCTGACTGCCTACACACACACACAATGCTTGCATGCCGCCTTCACGGGAGTCGGAAATTGTGTAACTCCTAAAACTATAGCCACATTTGGATTGATTGGTTGATTCTCTTTCCTTTTTTTTTTTTTTTTTCAATTTTACGGCTAATTTAGATCAATTTCTATTTACCTGACCTGCTCATTTGGTTACTTAAAGTTAAGCCTCGCTTGAATTAGAAACATAAAATAAACTCCACAACTATCAAATCTATTTCCAAATCACTCTGGTGTCTATTACTGAAGTGTATTTTTTAGTGTCAGTAACATTAAATCAGCTACTACGTGTGAATAATCTGTGATTAAGCACAAAAAATGCCTACTTTTATATCCTCACCAGATTAATTAGTTATATAAAAAAAGAGTATATCATATTGTAGTAACAGCATGAAGCAAAACAATCAATATTATCCAATAAATTTGGTCAGAAACTGCATTTAATATGCTAAAATAAATATTCTTCAACCCTTTTAACACTCCAAATACAAATGTTGCAGAGATTTGAACGTTTTCCTCTACAGATTAGCCGAACCGTACCAAAACTTGCTTTGGTAACTTTTTAAATAATAGTGTCCATACTATATGATTTACTTCAATGAGTGGATTTTTATTCAGGCCACCTGTAGCTGGAATTGATGACCTCCAGCTGAAAGAAAACGCCTTTCAATAATGCCGAATCAAGCGCCACTGAAGCAGAGCTCAGATTTTGGAGTTTAGAAAGTGCGCCTGAAGGCAGCATAACTGTCAATTCTGACATCACAATGCAGACCAACAACTGCCAATTCTGCATTCCTGGACAATGTGATCTACATCCGTGTCTTAATGGAAAATGAGTTTTCACGGAGAAACATTTAATGTTTCAAACAATTGGTGAATTAAAATAATCCAAACTGATACTCTAGATCTTTTAATTTGACCAACAGCTTCCTCTGCTGGTTATTTGGTCTTCTGGTGAGTATTTCAGTGGGATTACAGAGAATTTTCTCTCTTTCTTATGAAAATAAAGTGTGTGAAAGGTTCCAAGTTAACAGAAGACTGAGCAACAGGTAACAAATCATTTATTATGCTAGACAGATGAAACAAACTGAGCCATGATAGCAGCAATTCAACTATTGGAATATTTACACTATCACTTCACACCAAGGATATATGTAACCCTTTACAATGTAAACACTTGATACAAAGACATTTTGAATACTAGAAAACAAGCCAAACTATCAACCAAAAATGAATCAAAACAAACCTGCTTCTGCAGCGAATACCTGCTTGGACAAATGGAGGTTCAATCATTTTTACATTTCTTTTAAAACAAGTTTCCACAGGTGAATGACAGTCTCTCTCTCACACACACACACACACACACACACTCAGGCACACAAACGCACCTACACACACACATTTACTATGATTGAACTGGAGAATGATGGGCCTGACAGTGAATGTGAAAATAAAAGACAAGCCATTAGATTGTCTTTGACATTTTTTTCTAACAGAATTGTTTTTTTTTTTGTTTTTTTTTGTTTTTTTATAAAGATGAGGAAATATAAGTACACCTAATGACTGATCAATGCTGTATTCTTAAGAACCATCATGATGTTGTGTGCACTCTTTCACTGCCTGGCCTCTGAGTCGCACCAGAATCTACATCTGTGCCGAGACATTATTATACATCTGGTGATAATCATAATTTTGGACACCAGCAAAAGTGTCTCCGACTAAAGAACTAGACAAAAGTGAAAAACATGAGTGTTGATAAGATGATTTTGTGAAAAACAAAAACAAAAAAATGTGTCAAGTATACAGTGGGAGGTCTTCACTGTTTCTGCAAAGTGTCATAAATGTTACCTACAACATCGACGTCATTGATTTCACGACATAAAGAACCATGAGTAAAGTGTTGTTGGTCTTCTCGCCTGTGTGCATTTGCATGTGTCCACACAATGGTAAGAAAATGTGTGTTCTTGGCAGAGGGTCTTATTGAGGGAATGCCTCTTCTTTCATCAGCATGCGTGGGCTTTCCTGGTTCTCCATGCGACGCCTGGGACCCATCATGTCTGTGGGAATACGCAGGAGGCAGGGATTTTTTTTAATTTGCATATTTACCCGGTTTCATATGATAGAGGAGACACGTATTCAATACAATAAATAAACATTTTATCTAGACAAAAATGTATTATAAAGACATTTTGATAGGCCTTTTTATGCTAACATCCCATAATTGAACCCTAATGCAGCACGAAACAGAAGTTTTTTTTCTACCTCTGCCAAGGAGGTCATGTTTTCACTCCTTTGTGTTTGTCTGTTTGTTTGTGAGCAGGATTATGGGAAAACTACTGCATGGATTTGAATTTAATTTTACCCAGATGTAGGTTTTGGAATATTCTAGAGGAGATTTAAGTTTGATGACGTTACATGTTTCACAGCTTTTAAAATTAAATAAAACAAGGCGTTTCGAGTAGTAACGTCACATTGTGGCTATTTCTGCCTTTGATCTTTCTTTGGGGATCAAAGGCATCAAAGGAGTTTTCTTTCTACTGTTGGCTGCTCTCAGTTTAAATCAGGATGGGCATCCGACGTAAAAACGTGGATCAGTCGGGTCCCGGGTTGACAACGGCTGTGACTGGAAACCATGCTCTGCGTACAAATGGGAAGGATGTGCAGCAGGTAAGGGGGAAGGGTTGCTATGAAGTACATGTAGACCAGGTTTTGTAATAATCCTCAAACATAGGAGGTTTGGTCACACTCGCTGGTTTTTCTGTGAATAGTCTTCAGCTTTATCCAACTAATCCCAAAGGTCCGTTGTTAAACCAACCCACCAGGATTACCTTAACATCTAACTTCCCTGTTCTCCATGCAGGATAAGAAGCGTGGAGAAAGGGACATCTGCAAGAATGCCTTGAGAGAGGCAATATGAACGGGATCCTAATGTTGGCATGCTGGGACGGAGTCCAGCAATGGGCCCCCCAGCTGAAGTAAGACCCTGAGGGGCTGGTTGACCCTAAACTCCCTCAACAGACTCAACGGCAACTCAGGAGGGCTTTGATTGAAGAAGGGGCCACCAGTCTTAAATCATTGTTCAAGGGTGACACAGTAATTACTGCCTGTTTAAAATGTTTTAAAAAACAGTTTGTCACGCATCTACAGTCTTTATGTTTTACTTTCCAGCGCTTTGATTTTTTTTTTTACTTAATAAATTATCATTATTACAAAAAGTTAATAAGGAAGACTCAGAATTCTTATTTTAATCACAGGATTCTGACTTAATTTTAAAAATTCTGACACGAAACATTACTTTTTTTTTTTCTTCTCAGAATTGTGCAACATGCTAATTTTATGCGTAAGTCAGAATTCCGAGTTTGAGGTCAGAAATCGGAGAATAAAGTCAGAATTCCGAGAATAAAGTCAGAATTCCTCCCAAAAAAATTTCACATAGCCAAACATGGCCTTAATCCTCTTCCATAGGAAACAACTACCCGGGTTAAATCACAGCATATGATAGTTGTATGTTTTTAAATGCCTTGATTTACTTCGGCGGGATACTGACTGTCAGCTTTTTAGAAAATTAATGCTTTTATTAGGATTTTTTTTTTTAAAAAGACGAGTCTGAAATGTGAGACCACCAACAGAGAAAGAGGCTGAAAATAAATAATAATAATAATAATAGATTTAATTTATAATGCACTTTACATTTGGATCAAATCTCAAAGTGCTACTAAGTAAAAGCAGATAAAAGCATCAATAAAAAATAAAATAATAACATATAAGAACATGACCAAAAAACAGCAATGTTAATTAAAGTTATAGGTTCTGCTAAAAAGGAAAGTTCTTTTTTAAATGTGTCAGTCGTCTGTGGAGCCCTCAGATGGTCAGGGAGGGCATTCCACAGACAAGGGGGCAGCAGAACAGAAGGCCCGATCAACCGTGGTGCTGAGCTTAGTCCGGGGGAGGAGGAGGCGGTATGCAGATAAACAGATAAACCTTTCAATGTTTACCGCCACGTCTGAAACCTGTAGCATGTGTTGTGTGTCGAGGTGTTATAATGCATCATAGCATCCATGAGACTCAACAAGAAAAGAATATGACGCTACATTTATATTTTCAGTTTAACTACGTATGGGTTTTAAATAAGTCAAGTAGAAACTAAGTGAAATATTTGTTGTTGTTGTTGTTTTTTACTTACTGTTCTTATGCTTGAATGATTTGGATCTTCTGGGTGAGTTTGGATTCTGAGAGGAGAACAAAGATTTTTGTTGAGTGGAGAAATGATAAATAATGAATAACATCCTCTGTGTGATTCCATACATATTAATTAATGATGTAAAAAAACAAAAAAACAACCAGCGCACAATAGACGCGATTTATTAAACAGACACAGAATTATTAGAATGTTTTCAGAATGTGAATAAAAACGTACCTTATCAGATTTCCTTTTCTTGGCTGCAAAACAAAGTCATAAAAGAAAGAGTATTAAAGTAACGTAACATGGAGGCGTGATTTGACGAGGAAAGGTTCAGGAGCGGCGTGAAGAGGTGAAACGTAGCACCAGAACCTCACCTTTCTTCTCCGCCCCGTAGGACCAGTCGTTGTCGTTGACGTCGTCGTTGTCCTCTTGGTCGCTCTCGGACTTGTTGTTGGTGTTGTTACCAGTGACGATCCTGTAACAGGTTATAAACACGCACACACAATGACTCCGCCTGTAACGGTTCTTTATGAACTCTTTATGTTCACGATAGGAACATAGTATAGTATCTATAGTAGTATAAATATCAGTATTATATACTTCTCTGTGAATCTATGACATAAGTATAATATAATATAGTATCTATAGTAGTATAAATATCAGTATTATATACATATACTTCTCTGTGAATCTATGACATAAGTATAATATAATATAGTATCTATAGTAGTATAAACATCAGTATTATATACATATACTTCTCTGTGAATCTATGACATAAGTATAATATAGTATCTATAGTAGTATAAATATCAGTATTATATACATATACTTCTCTGTGAATCTATGACATAAGTATAATATAGTATCTATAGTAGTATAAATATCAGTATTATATACATATACTTCTCTGT
>VRLP01009334.1:0-13132 GCA_009660295.1 Lophius piscatorius
TGTATGTATGTATGTATGTATGTATGTATGTGTATGTATGTATATATGTATATATATATATATATGTATATATATGTATGTATATATATATATGTGTATGTATGTATATATATATGTGTATGTATGTATATATGTGTATGTATATATGTATATATATATGTATGTATATATGTATATGTATATACTAGAATAGAATAGAAAAGCCTTTATTGTCATTTCACAGTGTACAATGAGACACATGTGGTGTTAAAATATTAAGTACAGCAAGTCCCGGTGATCATTAGATAAAGCGCAGTAGTGGAGGGTTCAGGCACGCAGTAGAGTTATTGCACAAGAGTAAAGTTATTGCACAGAATGTAATCAAGTGACAAAGCACGTACTACATGGAGGTAGGGGTGTGACGTAGATGACAGGCTGTCTTTACTCAGAGTTTAAAGTGTTAATGGCGCAGGGGGAAAAAAACTGTTTCTGAGTGTCTGTTGGTGCATGACTTCATTTACCTGTGGCGCCTCCCCAAAGAGGTGGAGGGCTGGGTGGGAGGGGTCTGAGAGGGTGGTTTTGGCCCTGCTGAGGCAGCAGGACCTGGAGATATCATCCAATGAGGGCAGAGGGCAGCCGATGATTTATTGAGCCGTTTTTATCACCCCTCTGTATATATTTGTGGCTATATGTTTATGTAGCTAGTTCATTGTTTGCAATACATTTAGTTTTATAGATTTTGTTCTCATAATGGACTTTTTTATCATAGTGACGTTGATATTCTGCTACACTTGTTTATGAGACAAGTACTTATATCATCAGAAAGGTAAGAAAGAATTAGAATAAATACACCCCTCCGCCATAATGGGCCTTTGTTGTCCCTTAGTGGCACAGTCGAGAGCAGGGGTGTCAGACTCATTTTAGTTCAGGGGCCACATACTATTTCATCTCAAGTGGGCCGGTTCAGTAAAATAATAGCATAATAACCTATGAATTACGACAACTCAAAATTTTACTCTTTGTTTTAGTGCGAAGAAGTACAAGTACATATTAAGATGTTTGCATTTATGAACTATCCTTTTACAAAACATATTATGAACAACCTGAAATTTTTTGAGAAAAATATCTGTAATTTCAACAATGTAATGTCTCAGTTTATCATTTACACATGTGCATTTCTACTTACACATCACCGTAGATCTATAAAAGCAAATAAAACATTTAATCACAGGTATCTGGAAATCAAAAATATAATTCATTCATTATCTCTATCCTATTCAGGGTCAAGGCGGGGGGCTTGAGCTTATCCCACATGACATTAGGCAAGAGGGGGGACACACCCTGAGCAAGTTGCCAATTCATCACAGGGCTGACGCATAGAGACATACAACCACACATGCTCACACCTATGGGAAATTTTAGTGTCACCAATTCACCTATTTTGCAGGAGGAAGCTGGAGCTCCTAGAGAGAACCCACACAGACACAGGGAGAACATGCAAACTCTGCACAGAAAGGCTGGCAGATGTGGATTTGAACCCAGTACCTTCTTGCTGTGAGGCAGCAGCGCTAACCACTGTGCCACCGTGCCACCCCCAAAAATATAATATTTGAGAACAATTTGTCAAGATTTAGAAATAATTCAGAAATTATTTTACATGTACATACGTACATGTAAAATAATTTATGTACATACATTTCCACATCTGTGTAGTTATCCAGACCAGCTGAACGGACTCACCACATCATACAAACTAAAGTAGGAGCTATTAAGTAAGACAGATAAGTTTCCCCACTGCATTGTAAATCTATACTATCGAAACATAAAAAATACGTAAAAATTGTGGCAGTGCATGAGCAACAGGATTCCACCAATCCAAACTCTTTTGTACTGAAGCCGCTTTCTTGTATTATATTCCACAATGTGCGGTGTCTTTAAATAATACCACAGCAAGTATTCATTTTCACAGAACTATATTCTTCAGGGTGCAAAAGGTGTTCACTTCTATCAATAAACAGGAAGTGGTCCATTTTTCTTGGAAAATTCTACACTCTGTGTCCACTTTTTCCGGTTTTCCTCACATCTAAAGGCTTCTCTTGTCAACCATGGATCAGCCTGAGCTGATGTAAAGCTGGCAGAAACCAAATAGAACAAAATTTCATAAGCAGAACTTCCCACTTCTGCTGTCGCTTACCCATGGCAAGCTCATTTAGCATTATTGTACATTTATTCTGCTGTTGATCCTGATCACGGGTTGGTTGTGGCTACTCCACTCAGGGGAAGTCAGACAAGTCTTACCACAGCCGACTGAAGCCCTCCAGTCCCCCAGTGAGACGTCATTTTCACTGCAGACCCTGGCGTAGGGTCCCTCTTAGAACTGACAGTTGAAACCGTCTGTTGCAGGGTAGTTGCACAAAGTGTTTTCACAGGCCTCCACGAAGGGTGCTGGCTTAACGACACTGTGACAGGCGCTGAAGAGAGCCGCTTTCAGGAGATCACAGCTGTTCCACGGATGTAAAGCGAGAGTGAGAGAGTGGTAAGATCATTTCAGGATTGTGTTCATTTATTTATTTCGTTTAGTCAATTCTTGGTTTGTTTGGTGGTGTTTCTCTCATTTTATTTTGGAGGTTAAACAAAATAAACGTCCTGAACTTTTTGTTTCCTGTTTTATTTTGAAAGTGTGTTCATCGATGTTATTCAGTTAGCCTGTCGGGTCCTCTGCCTCTTCCTCCTCCCCTCAGTGAAGATCTGTGCGTGTTAGCGTGATTGTGTTAATTTCAGGTTGACAGCTGTGTTTCATTTACAATCTGCTCGGCTTTAAAGACCTGGTTTCATAAACTCTGCTCGAGTGTCGGTAGATTGAGCTAAATATCTTCATATTAGTGTTTAACTTAAACAACCTGCCTAAGACCTGCTCTTCTCCCCCCCTCACAGAAGTGCCACCTGCCTGGCTCCTGATTCCTCCGCTATCGCCTCTGTTATCTGGGATCTCGGTAACCTGCTCAGACACACTCTCACTCTGATCTGGTTTCTGCCACTCAGTTCAAGAAAGCCACCTTCAAGTTCCGCTTCTAGTCCACTTCATAGAAGACCCTTTAATAGATCACCATGCCCTGTGTCTCATGTCTGCAACTTGGATTCCTTGCAAGCCTTAAAATAGCATTACACTTCCTGTCCTGTTTACTTTATCTGTTTTTTTTTTTAACCTTTTAATTATGTTTGTTTGTGTTTCATTCCAATCCTGCTTCTGCCCTGTTGTCTGCACGTGGGACTTTTGATTTATGATTATCTGTTAATTTGATCTCATTATTAGGTTACCTGATTTGTTATTTGATTGATTAATTATTGTTTAATCGTTAGTTGTTTATTTGTTTCCTTGATTCTTTGGCTGAATTGACAGATTGGTTAAATTATTTTTAATTTTCTTTCTTTTTTTTAACTGGTTTTAAAGCCTTGTCTGCCATATCTTAATTATTGTTTCTCTGGCAGAACAGGAGCTGTGGGCGTTTGGGAGTGGGAGTGTGGGAGTTTTGTTTTTGGTTGGTGTATGGTGTTCCATGTGGTGTGTAGTTGTCGGGTCCCCTCCCTCCCTTCTCATTCTAGCTGTCATAGTAAGCACCCGTCCTGTCCCTAGCCTATGAGTATTTTAATCTGGCAATTGATTTTAAAACTAAATAAAAGTATATTTATTATAGTGCTTCACAATAAAACTACTTCCTGGGGCGGAATTCCGGAATGTATAATAAATACAGAATTCCGAGCTACAAACTCACTAATTCCTGATAATGCCTCCTACCACCAACTTGCCAAAGAAGGATGAAGTCTAAAGCGGTTTGCACATAGTTCTGTTCACAAAACATGTGATCATCTCCCAAATCCTCAGTGAAGAGATGGAATTTATCTTCCATCTCACCGTGCAAACGTGGTGGTGGCGGTGCAGCTACCCAAAAATGGAGCAGGGTCAACGTGGGTGGAATCACAGCTGGGGGGGAAACACAATACTGAGTCAAAACTGTTTACCTGCTCGGACTGATACATATTAAGGACGGGTAGGTAGGTTTATCTTACCCACTAACAAAACGGGTAAAGGTTCTCATAGAGGAGATGTCTGTGCACACTCCAAACACCTTCGTTTTAATATCTGAAGCAGTTCCTGTAACGGGTTTATGAGAGTATGTGTCTGGTCAGCATCAGCTCATTGAAGGACGTCCTGAGTGGTCAGCAGTAGGATATTAGTGTCAATACCAGTAAAGATGAGCTGTGCCGAGTTGCCATCAAATTTAACTATTATGCCATAGGTCCTGAAACTCCACACGCCGTGGTTTCCAGTGTCATCTGTATAGAGCGAAAAATCACCACCAAAAGTCTTAGGAGTGCTTGTGAGAGCCTCTATTTTCCCGTCCACCTGTGTCACAGCAGAGAGAATACCACCGAGTTAACCAGCGTGCAAACATCTGCTTCTGATGTGACTGACGTCAGAAGTCGTCTCAATCTCTTTCAGACTGAGAGCTGACAGCAAAGGATGAGACAAGAATCACACCAAGACATGACTGAGGCACATTATAAATCTCTTTTCTGTAATCTAGGCAAGTCTCAACATTAGTCCTGGACGTGCTTCATTCAACAAAACCATCACCAAAATATGGAAGAACAACAGAACAAGACAAAATATGAAGTAAAGTGTACAATAGACTTTGTCCAGAACAGAAACAGATGTAGACGATCTTTTATTTCTATCTTCTGTATGACCTCTGTGCTCCATTTCAGAAGTCATCTAGAGCCATTTGTATTTGATTGACCAAAAACCATTAAATGTAGTTTAATTCCCCATTGAGGATAATTTATTTTCTTTACTTTAAATAATAATAAAAAATGTATCCTTAATTAATCACATACAGTTATACACAGAACAAGATAGTAAAAATTAGTTCTTTGTATTTTGACCCGTCCCTGAGGCTTTGAAGCGCCCGGGAAGCTGGGTCCTGCTCAAGGATCGTACCACATGTAGACTTCCAATCTACCTTCCAATCTTCCGATTGGGAGACGGTCGCTCTACCCACAGAGCTGCAGCCGCCGTCGTTTCATTCCACAGACTGTGATTGTGTTGAATTTCAGCCAGAAGAAAGAATATTTCTATTATCCAACAAAACAAACAACAATATTTCGGACTCATCACGGGTTTCTCAGACATATATATAGAGAAGTTTGGGTCTTGACACCAACCCTTGTGGGACACCACATTTAACCGCCATTAACAAATGTTGGTCTCTTTTATCTAAATGAGGTCAAAAGAATAATTTAGTCATTTTGGCAGTGAACAACAGCGGCTTCTAGAGTCAAATAAGGGTTTTAAATGAACACAGATGCCAGTACAGTACTTAAACTATAGAACTTCTCTTCAAGCCATCAGTTTGTCCTAAGACCAGACTAACCTTCACTGATTTATTCAAACTTAGTTCTAAGAAAGTTCTCTCATTTTTAAGCTGATGGTTTGCTTTTGCTCAAGGGGTACAGTTCACCCACTCATTGTGATGTCGGTGGTTTGAATCCCGACCCCTGCCATCTACATGTTGAAGTGTACTTGAGGAAGATACGGAACCCAATTTTATCTGTAATAGCTTTTCTATTGGTTTGGGTGTGAAAGAGTGAATGTTTGCTGCTCCCCTGATGAACAGGTGGTTCTTAACAAGCTAGCCTCTGTCAACACTGTGTGATTGAGTGAATAACTACTGCTTCTGATGAACAGGTGAAGATCACTCAGTTCCTACTGAAACCATTGGTGACGTAACCTGGAATCAATTTAACTACTACTTTTTTTTCTGCAAATACAGCAGTTGTATCTTAATTTACTTTTGATTACAATGGTGAGTATTTCATTTTCACTTTTTTCCTAGGGAACATTGACAATGATTTTACTTCAGCCACTTTCATTTGACCATCAATTGATTTATGTATTAATATTAGTAGTGTTTATTGTATTCAGTTCACAGCCCCTCCCACATGCTAGGCAACAGCAGCCACTTGAAGGACTCCGCTCTTAAATGAACACATTCCAGCGTGACTGATAGAACCACACGCTGTTACTGGTGGAACAGCGTGTGGTTCTACAGGATTCTACAGGATGCGTGTGGTTCCACAGGATGCTGCTGGTCCAGCAGCATCCTGTGTGCTATACTCTGAGATTTCTCGCAGGGGACCAGAATTGGGCTGCATTCAATAAACCAGACGGAAGGTTTCATGGCGTTTTGTCTAATGAGTTGAGATCTGCCATAGTGTTTTGAGGCACAGGTAACTCCAGGGTCATCAAAAGATTCTGTGAGTTTATTGAGTCAGGTATTGAGTCCTGGTCTCCATCCCAAACCAAATCCTTCTCTGGGACTGGACCAAACACAGTGAGAAGGTTCAGACAGTAAGAGTCTGTCTGTGGCTTTATCTCTCTGGTTTGGAGGTAAGTTTCACCCACTCCTCACTCCTACAGATCAGTATCACTGTTTACTCATCTCATTTCTCCTGTGTGAAAAGCATTTGAGATGTTTTGAGCTTATGATGATGCAAACTCAACATTTATTGCTCCTGCCTCACATGAAACCCTTTCTACTGGGGAACCTATAAGTCCAATTGTTGCTTTCAGACAGCCTGCCCTTAAAAAATAAAGGCTTGAGGTTGAGTCCTGCTATCGTTACAGCTCTTCGGCTAAATAGAAAGAACGCGGACTTACATGCCGTCTCCTTGACAACGCTGGTTGTCCAGACAGTAGACTGTCTCAGCGTCTGTATACTCGGTACATATTTCTGTTCTACAGGTTTTTTGGTCTGTTGCACTCATGTCCGAAACCAGGTGCAAAAGCAAAAGCTCACTGTCTGATCTGGGGTCAGGTCTTTCTCCGTTAGTCTGAACTGAGATGAACTACCGGACTGGACGTCGTCACTGGACTCAAACCGGTGACGGCTTGATCACGTGATCCTACAGATAGTTGAGTCGCCTTCATTCCAGTGGGACCAGGATGACTGGGTCAGTTTGGGAAGGGGATGGTGTATGAGTGTGTGTTGGTGTCTTTCTTGATAACACCACAAGGGGTCACTAGATTCATCAGTGTTCATATCCAGCGTATGGATAGAAACAGGTTTTTGTTCAGCTGTTGTGGACGGTCAATAACGGCCAGACTCTGTTACCTTGTGGTATGTCTGTGGTTTAGGTGGAGGTGGGAACATTGCTTTGTTCCCCAGGTCCACCCTCGGGGAGGTGTTCTCCACCAAAGAGACCCCGCAGAACAGAGATAGGAAAGATTGTGAGAGGCCTGCATTTGACTTTGCTCGCCGGTGACACAAAACTTCATGTTTTGCAAAACGGAACTGACAATGACTAGAGTTGGTTTCTCAGCAGGTGTGTCGCTGAGAACCTCTTTGAAACGTAAACAGGCTATAATGGTAAATTGGGCTGGTATTTTGGACTGTGCCTTCTTCGCACAGTCAACCAGACTCCTTTCTTTCCCGGTTGCAACGCAACAAATAATTACATTGTTCCACATACCACTAGCACTGAAGGATGCAGAGGAGCTAAACTAACTAAACATCTGACACTGAGCAGGAGAGAGCAACGCGAGAGGGAGAAGGAGAGAGAGAAGCCATATCAATGCTTAAGCTAGCGACTAACAGCGAAGCCAACAGCTGGGTAACACTAAAACAAACCGCAGACTTAGCAAAAGGAGGCCTACTTTTCAGTGTGTGAGTGCTTATTTGAATAGAAAACTGTGCTGCATGAATTACACTTGATTACAAAGAAATTGCTCAACTTACAAGCCACGGTTAGAGCAGCAGAGTGTGCAACACACTTTCGTCAACAGCAACTAAAGGCAAAGACGTGCGCTTACCGCTGTGGTCAGCCGGAATCAGTCCAATCATATATATCTACCACAAACTTCAACTACATGCAACTTGCACAGTGTTTCTGTATGTAGGTCACTTTTACTGTTTATATTATATTTTCAGTTTATATTTATATTTTAGTGTATGTTTGTGTATGTCAGCCTTCTGCTGAACCAATTGAATTTTCCAATTTGGGATCGATAAAGTGTATTCCAGTCTAAGTCGAACATGGAATCGGCATCATAGCAAAAGCAGAGGTATTAGAAACTACATGGTTTAACTTCTTTGTAAACTTAAATTGCCTCAATATAGTGTAAAGGAAATAATGCAGCTTTTCTGTTATCAAAACTCTGAAAATATAAGGTGTCCAATATTCAACACATGAACATGAAATGATGTTTCTCTTTGCGTTTCTATTTCAAATGTAACATAAATATATCAACAACGATTTTCCTTTCAAAAGCATAAATGAATATAAATGTCTATGAAACATTAAATGGAACAAATGTCTACATTGTGGAAGTAAATTTATAATTTGAAAGGTGAGGTTTCAGCCGTAGCAGACAGGAATGCTTTTATTTGCATTGACTCCTTGCTTTTTTTTTATCATATTTTGTAATACCTGACATACACTGACACAATTATTTTCCAGCTGTGTGGAACTTTGAACCAGCAGGATTAACGCAGCTGCAGGCTCAACAGAATCTGGAGTTCTGGCTCAGTGCTGTTATCTTTAAGAATCATTCCTTAAACAAGTCCTATATTTGGTAAGTCATTAAATGGACTTTTAGTTACGACATAACAAACGTTACTGTTATAAAATATAGTTTATGTTGTATGTCAAGAATGAAAAGCAGTTTTCAGCGTGAACTTTTATTCCATAATAGCCTCACATACTGTTCGGAAAACATTTGGAAATAAATTAAATCAAAATGAATTGACTATTACTTAGCTGCATTAACATGTTGGACTGTTGGCTCGTTTTTGTTTTCTTCCAGTTTTCCAAATACTGTTCAGCAAAGTTTCAATACATCAAGGCATCTGCTAGATGTCAGAACGACACCATCAAACACCACCTTCAAATAAGTGTGATCAATTTTCCCATCAAAATGTTGATAAAAAAAGCTTTCAGCCTTTACTGATTTCTCCAATTAAATGTTAAACACCACATTTAGCCTTTGCACCTTGTGGTGTGTAAGGGTCCTCCAGGATCAACGTGTCTGTCAGCTCCTCGTGTAGAGAAGAAGAAAGAGAAGAAGAACCCCGCCTGTGAAGGATTCAGGTCACATGACTCCAGCTGAGTGGGTCAGGTGTTAAAACTGAGAACTTATCCCTCTGGAGGAGCACATAGTCCTCATGGTGAATAAAAAGCTGCAGCTCTTCCAGCAGTAGGTAGAATCCCGGAGGCCAATAAGAGGACAGGAGGAGCTGAGGTGCAGCGGTAGGTAGAATCCCGGCAGCCAATCACAGGACAGGAGAAGCTGAGGCGCTGCTCTGGGCTGCCACTTTAATGACCACCAAGACTTTTCTTTTCTCCGCTCATCCAGTCGATGCCGATGAAGGTTAGACTCATAGTCATGAATATGAAACCGAGTGCTGTGAAGCAGGCAGCCTGAAAACCAACAAGACACATTATATATACCTCTGACCCATATATAAAATTCCTTACAATCGTTAAGAGATGGTGGTTTCCATGTCTCTCTGATCTCCGTTTTCGCCATTATTTTCTATTTGAGCCTTTAGAATTAAGCAGACTTTTATTCAGTTCTCAAATTTGTTGGGCCAAGTCTAAGTTTGAGCTGAATCGCAAAGAAAGGGAGGAACATTTTAACCAAATTATGACTAACACCTATGAGAACGCAAATGTTAACCCTTCAAGTGAGAGGTGGACTGGTTTACATACCTCTGTAAAAAGAAAATCTTTGATTGTTTATTGACTTGACTCTTGATAACGCTGAACCAATTCCTGGTCCGGATTTTATCCATCTGAGTTCCCCTTGTGATTTTAAGGTTAGGTCTGGGCTTGGTTTTGTTCATCTCAATGTCTACTCCATAAATTGGACTTTGTTAAAATCTGGGTGAAATCATCTGAAACGGCTGTCTTTGTAGCCCATAAGTTACGTGTTAGCGACTAAATTGAATACTTTATTGAATGTAATATAAATGAAAACTTTTCAATATGTTTGATTTGTATTTCTTGACAAAGGGGTTATTACAGTGTCGTTCATCACCAGCAGCATTTTTCAGCCGTAGTATCAACAAATGGTCAGCAGATGTCAGTGTTGTCAGTTATCTGCTTTTACTTTGTAGCACTTTGAGATTTGATCCAAAGGTAAAGTGCATTATAAATGAAATGTATTATTATTATTATTATTATTATTACTAGTGTCTGACAAAAAAGTGCCTGGAAATCATAGGCCAAGACATCAAAGCCTCAGGTTGACCTTTAGACAGCTCAGAAAACGATGTACCTCTCTGTTTAGAAAACATTTTGGTAAAAGTTATTAAATTTGCTTATGTAAAATCAAATGAATAGTCAGACTGTATTATAACAGCTTCATCCACACTAACAGAAAAATGTGAAATTCTGACCTGTTTCAACCAACACTTTATTTTGTCTTTCTTCTTTTTCCTTAAATTCATTATAACCCTTTATAGAAAGCTCCTTACATTCATTGTAACTCTCAATAAATAACTCCTTACATTCATTGTAACTCTCAATAAATAACTCCTTACATTCATTGTAAGTCTCTTTATATAATTCTTTAAATTCATTAAAACCGTCTTTATATAACTCCTTACATTCATCATAACTCTTTATATAATTCCTTAAATTCATTATAACTGTCTCTATATAACTCCTTACATTCATAATAACTCCATACATTCATTATAACTGTCTCTATATAACTCCTTATATTCATTATAACTCTATATGTAACTCCATACATTCATTATAACTGTCTCTATATAACTCCTTATATTCATTATAACTCTATATAACTCCTTACATTCATTATAACTCTATATGTAACTCCTTTGACTCGTTATAACTCTCTCTATATAACGCTTTACATTCATTATAACTCCGTAGGTAACTCCTTACATTCATTATAAATCCGTAGGTAACTCCTTACATTCATTATAACTCTCTCTATATAACGCTTTACATTCATTATAACTCCGTAGGTAACTCCTTACATTCATTAAAACACCTTGATCTCATTATAACACTCAATATAACGCCTTACATTCATTATTACACCTTACACTCATTATAACATCCGCTATAACTCTTTCTATATAACGCCTTAAATTCATTATAACTCTCTTGCTCTCGCTCTCTCTTTATATATATATATATATGTATATTTATATATATATATATATATATAGCTCTTAACATTTATTATAACTGTGTAAGTACTTAAATATTCATACATTCTATATCTAACTCCTCCCTATCATTATGCTAGCTCTTCATATATAACTGGCATGAACGTACCTGGATCTTTGGTCTGGACTTCATGGGTTCATGCTCGGTGGGAATAATGCGGATGTAGAACAGTCCAGGAAGAATGAAGATCAGACAGGGAGCAGTGGTTGCCCCTGGAGACAGAAGAGACACAACAACTGGATCATTGATTTATGGGATGTATAATCTCAGTGCCTTTATAGTAGCATATTCATCATAAAGAAGTAACAGATATAACATATCTGTTAGAGTCATTTTTAACGGAGCTCCAGGACTGATTGCTGCTGCTATTCTTTTCAAACATTTTCACTGAGGGAACCTGGACTGTGATAAGATGAGTGGAACTTCAATTATCCTTAGATTCTGCAAGGAGAGGGATTTCATGACGTTAAGCAGCAGGACCTCATGTGTAGACATCACAGACGGCTTGTATAAGCTCACGTCTCTGACTGCTGTCTCTGAGGTGCTTGCAAAGACCATTACCATCTGAGCTGCCTTACATCTCCTCCCCACGCTCATCCAGTTTTTCAACATTCAGAAAATATCCTACGTGCAAAAAAAAATAACCCCAGGTACAGGGTGTGAGACCAGGTGTCTTCTCAGCCCTCCTATGGAAACGTCCCTGTTGTTCTTCCTCTGTGATACTTCTCACAGTTTGTGAACTACTGATATCAACCTGGCTAAAAAGGGGCCTAGCATCTGTTCTACTCAGTTAAACATCCGTTCATTTGCTCTTCTGCGGTCAAATGGGTTTGTTGGTGGGACAAATGATGTCCCACAGCACAAGAGTAGGCTTTAAGCACCAGAAGAAAGAAGAGGAAGCAGGGGTCTACAACAGCAAACAGGACCCTCGGTGAAGGCCATCCGAAGATGCTCCTCAGACAGATCGGCACATAGCAGCTGGGGGTAGGATGCTCCTGAAACAGCAAATATTCACACTGTAGATAGGCTACAGTGTGTAGACCATCAAAGCTGGAAAGGTCTAAAGGAATGTTTCTGCCAAGTCTGAATTTGAATTCCACACGTCCCGTGATACGCCGCCCTGAAAATGGTTGAGAACAGCAAAGCCAGTTCTGTGGGACTACAATCTCCAGACTGACAAGCAGTTACTGGCTGACCAACCAGACATCATGGTTGTTGATGACGAGCAGAAGATGTGACAGATGTGAAGATCCCAACTGTCAAGAACATCAGGGAGGAGGTGGAGAAGTACCAGGGACTGCTGAAACAGATGTGGAAGTGAAAGTGGCCACAGTGGTGCCTCGAGTGCAGGCTCTCGTACTTATAAGAACCCTCAAACCCCTGGCCTCTGCTAGAGGACCCCAGCTCGAGGAGGACACAAACCACCTCCATGTGGGAGATTTCTTTTTACATAGTTGGGCATTTCAATAAATCAAACTCATAGTACACCTGTGTTTCCTTTTACAAAAACCCATTTTGTTCATAATAATTTGAAAAGAAATGTCTTACCGGTGATTCCAAAAATGTCTCGGATGTTGGGAACGAGGATGACCAGCAGGTTGACGGTAAACAGGAGACACAGGGCGATGGAGATGTGACGGAGCCAGTGGAAGGGTTTCCCTGGAAACAGCAGCTGTAGGAGGGCTCGACGGATCTGACAGCAATTGAGGATGAATAATGCTGTTCATTTACTGATGACCTTCGTAGATGTGTGTGTGTGTGGTTGTGTTTGTGTGTGTCTGTGTGTGTGGGTGTGTGTGTGTGTGTGTGTGTGTGTGTGTGTGTGTGTGTGTGTGTGTGTGTGTGTGTGTGTGTGTGTGTGTGTGTGTGTGTGTGTGTGTGTGTGTGTGTG
>VRLP01009335.1:0-13131 GCA_009660295.1 Lophius piscatorius
GGGTGAGTAGTTCTTTTAGGTAGGGGGGTGCGTTACCATGGATGCACTGGTGAGTGAGGAGAGAGATCTTATAATCAATCCTGGTGGAGATGGGAAGCCAATGGAGGGAATGAAGAACGGGGGTGATGTGTTCGTGTTTACGAACTCACATCAGGATCCTTGCAGCACTGTTTTCAACATACTGAAGTCTTTGAAGACTTTTATCAGGGATCCCGGTGAGAAGTGCGTTACAGTAATCAAGTCTGGAGGGGTCAAACGTGTGGACCAGCTTTTCAGCATCACTCAAAGTGAGTGAAGAACGGAGTTTGGAAATAAATGACAACATGACATGAAATGACGGTTCAAGCCACAGGGTGGCGCCGGTGAGGACTCTGTAACATGATGCCGTAACCAGAGTGGGCTCAGAGCCAGCTGAGGATCTGACGGCGCACACAATCTCCTGCAGGTCTGAACACACACCCGCTTGTGAAACTCGCCTGAAGGAATCACAGACATTCGGACCGGAGTATTTACAGGGGGCCAGAGTTTCCCCCCGATCACGTAACTCCTGCAGCCCGCGGAATGTGTTTCTCATTACCGACCAGACGTGAGGCTCCGCCTCTGTACAGCGAAGTATTCTGGGTTTACCCAGCATGCTCGACTTAGTTCTGGTTGTTCCCTTATGAAGCACGTTTAGAGCGTGAACACGCTGATATGACGCAGAACAAACTCACCGAGTAATTCTTGGGGTTGATCTTCACGCCAGCTTTAGCTCCACCGAACGGAACATCTGGAACAAATATTAAACAGTAGCGTCACTATGACAACCACCAGATGAAACCTTAATGATGGAGGCGATTATCAGACAAATACAGTATAACCAGCTGGAGATGTAATGGAGGTTTGTCCTCCGAACCAGCAGCAGGACGGTGGGTGTGTTGTTCTAATGCTGAGATGTGTGCACCAGATTTACTGAGCATCTAGTAGCAGTTAGCAGCTAACTCAAACAGCGACTGATACCATCTTCAAACTGAGGAGAAAGTGCGACGTCCAGGAGTTCCTATTTATTTATTTTGTTTTTAAAGTACTGTTGTTCACGTCTTGGACGCTAAGCGTCTTCTATCACTCTCAGGATCCGGGCTTGAAAACTAAGATGACAGACACACAGCATGTGTGTAAAAAAAAAAGGAAAAAAAGAAGCCTGTGTAGAGTTGTGCTCTCCTCCGGCTTTCCTGCCACAATCCAAAAACATGAAATATGAATTTCCACCACACAGTTACACAGATTTCCGTTCTGCTTCTGCTACTACCTCCACTACCGTCTCTGCGGCAGAACATCTCAGACCGGCCACTGCTCTTATACAGGATAGAGGAGTTGAATAAAGGCTCGCCAGCCCCGCCTCAAAAAAGTCCAGGTTGTAACTTACCTCTCACCCATTGTCAGCTGGGATGGGCTCTAGCAGCCACACGATCCTTTCCAGCATAAGCAGTTACTGAAAATTAATGAAGACTTATTTTGTTTGGTCCTTGTTCGGATCTTCCTGCTACACCGGAATTTCAGGTTTCTTCAGTGGACACATTCCATTTTAACCATTGTGTGTGTGTGTGTGTGTGTGTGTGTGTGTGTGTGCGTGTGTGTGTGTGTGTGCGTGTGTGTGTGCCTGTGCGTGTGCAGACTCACCAACGACGGCACATTTGTAGGTCATGAGCGAGGCCAGAGCTTTGACCTCGTCTACGGACACGTCTGGGCTGTAACGGATACCTGAAACACACAAACATGAACTATGAACCTATCACGACCTCTACGGCCCAATCAGAACCCGGCGTCTGGCTAACGATTTTATAGTGAAATAATATAAAATAAACCGCCTTGTGTAGATTCAAAAGAGTACATTTGGACATAATCAAATAAATGGTTGGAAAGTAATGGTCAAAAACTATTTTGCAAAAAAAAAAAAAAACCTCGTGAATGAAAAATGTAAAAATTACAGTAAAGTACGACAAACACAAGTTTGACGCCGGTCGTTCATATGAGGTAAATTTGTACCGAATTGGACCAACGGTTTAAAAGTTATGTTCAGCGATTTTCATTAAAAAAAAAAGTTCCGGTAGTGAGTAAAATGTGAACCTTCAGAGTAAAATACAAGATGTTGTAGAAAGTTCTCCTCCAGTCAATTCACATGCATCAAATTTGGACTAAATCGGACTTAAGGTTGAGGAATAATGACGTAAAAAGCCTTTGGATCCTTACAGTAGCTCCCCCTAGTGCAGTGCTTCTCAATTGTTTCTGTTACGCCCCCCCCCCTCCAGGAAAAAGTAAACATTTTGCGGCCCCCAACTCTCCGCCGCGACTGTAAATAGTATCATTTGTCTATAAAATAGTTATAAGTAAACCCTGTATAACATTGTATTCTTATTAACATTAAAGAAAACAAAAAAAGAAAAAAGAAAGAAATATAGATCAAATTACAACAAAGAATAACTTTATTAACATTGTTTTTTAGTCAATATAATCAATAAATAATAATAAATTCAAATTGATCAGCAACATTAACTCAGGAGCACAATATATAAAACGTCCCCCGTGGGATCCACCTCCATGAGGTGGGGGACGGACAATGCAATGAAAATTGCAGCAGAGAGATCCTCCAAGCCTTGGTAGAGCTGACAAGGGAGTGATGCCCCAAGAAAGTGTAGTTTAGCAGCACACTACGGAATTTATACTCTTCTACTGGGACTTACGGACTGGCCGTCTGCTATATATGGCGCAACGCAGTCGGTGGTCTCAGACCGATTAAGGCAGGGAGCCAGATTTATATCTGGTTGGGCATACCTGAATAGTCAAAACGGCTAAGCCCACCGTTTGTTCTGCAAGAACGAACCAGACGCTCGCAGGAAGAGCGCGTCTATGCTGGGACTCTCGACCCCAACAAGGCAGGAAGTCAGATTTATATCTGGCTGGGGGTACCTGTGCAGTCCGAGTGGCTGAGCCCAATTGTCCTGGCAATTTAACCAGATCGATACGGCGCATGAACGAAGAGTGCGTCGGCCCCTGGGAGGGGGGCATGGAAAGGATAGTATATTTATGAGCGAATCGCTAAACGATTGGCGTCCCTGACAACGTCTTGGGGTCACTATGTTGATACATAGCTTTGACCCCCACGGGTAGTCCCCCCCCCCCCCCGACAGCAAGGGTTTATCCCCGAAAAGAACTGTAAAAACTAAATGAGAAGTTTTGTCCGAAAAATAGTGTTTTTCATAACCAAAAGCTCCTCCTACTAACTGAAATAGGAACTATTAGTAAAGTATGATATGTACAGGATGGAAGTCGATTCAAATGCATCAGATTTGGACTGACTCAGACCGACAGTTGAGAAATGATGGCACAATTATCGCATATTTCCTCCTAGATGTAGAAATATGCAACGGGCTTAATATGCAAGTCAATCCAGTTCTTCTTCTTACTGAATTCTATGAATATATAAATTGTGAGAATGATCCATTAAATAGTTGAGTAATCGTGTTAACACAAAAGCTCTGCGGACGTGACGACGACAATGGCCATGTCAGCAGAAGAAGGAGTGAGGAGTTAAGGAGAGTCAGCAGGGAGAGGCAGAAGGACGAGTGGATAGCGTGACTCAGTCTGGGTGTGGTGATGAGAACAGGCTCATTTAAAGGAACAATACAAAAACTTTCATCAACCACTAGTGTTCTACTTGAGTTCAGAAACATGCAGGTCAAAACCCTGATTCTCTGCAAGATCAGCCGATCAGCGCTGGTCTAGTTATTGTAGAAATGAGATACAGTCTTGCGGGCCGGATTTAATTTTTCTGCAGGCGGGATTTGTGGGCCTTGACTTTGACATGTTTGTATTGGAGCAATAATAAATATACATATATAAAATCACCGACTTCATGACGGAGGGATTGACTTTATCCATCATCAATGGCAGTGAGGGCAGAGATAAAAGGAGTCAGACCTGTTAGGATCCTTAAACAAAACATGACAGAGTCAAAAACTTTCTACCATGAAGCAATGTGTTTTGTCCTTACAAATGAACTTTTGCCTTTTAAAAAGATTTCCATGGTAACCTGCTCTCAGGCTCATTCTGTGAGTCACTTAGAATTCAATAAACTGTTAAATGTTGTTTCAACTAGCTTAATATAAACATCTTTCATTGGCTGGAAACCTCCCTTTTTATGTTTTGAGCTTTTTAAGCATTTCAAGATAAGAGTATCCTGATTTACATACCCCAAAATAAACATAAAATAGCTAAACAAATATCCAAGGTTTAAAAAAGGCTTGCATAACCTTTGTGTCTATGAACAGGTGAGACTTAAAATGTTATTTTTATTGAACATTACACCTGTTACCATTTACCAGCAATCTGCAATTAAACACAAAGAAACACCAATATTTTCTATCCTTGCCTGATTTTTTTTTAACCTGGGGATCTAAATGCAGATGCGACAACCTTTAACTGTGACATGAACTAATGTTCATAAAGTATAAAGCTCTAGAATTGCCCACAGCAAAAACTAGGTAGACGCCAGATTATGGGCCTGTCTGAAAGAAGAGGTGTAGTGAATAAAATTTAGTGAAGTCTTGTTGAAGTTCAAGGTCGCAACCTCACACCTCAGCTCACCTCCCCCTCCCCAAGAATCTTTGACCGCCTTTAAGTGTCAAAATGATGTCACCTGTCATGTAATGGGAGTCATTCAGATAAACATAATAGAAATTACATTTAATTACTTATTCTGTCAAACTTAAGTTCAAATCTTAGATGCAAGATATATAATATGTAATATTATCATTTGTTCCACATTGTGGTAAAAACTTCAGTCCTCTCTAGAGCCAGAGTTCAGTTTGTCATTTCTAGGCTAGAAGAGGACTAACTCTATGCTAATCTAAAAATGAATTTTAATTCCAGCTGATTAGACACTAATAAAAACAGTGTTATGAATAGTATATGCAGCGGTGGAGAGTAACTATATACATTTACTCGAGGGCTAAACTTCAGTAGAAATTTGAGGTACTTGATCTTTACTTGAACCATTTTATGCTACTTTTTACTTCCACTATAGTAGTATCAGTTGGAATTACTCTACTTTTTCGTCTGACATCTGTAGGTATTAGTTACTATTTGGATTACTATGCATTTTATTTTGAAACCAGTATTTTTCAAACTTTTTGAATTATTTTTTCCAGTAGAACCTCATCCAACACCAAACATTTTTGGTGGGAAAATGTCACTAAAAATAAAAATAATATGGGGGTGTGCCATCGATGTCAAACTCGATAGTTAATTTTCATACATTTTGCGTAGCGATATGGGGTCCTCACAAGAGAGAGATTATTAACAGATTTCAATAAATTAACTACACACCAGCGAAAAGGAGTCAAGATAACCTTAACCTATCCTATACCTATTAACCCTAAATGCAGCAGTTCTAGTAATCCAAGAGCAGTAGTTATACACTGAGCAGAACCAGGATGTACTTTTAAATTAATACTGAAAGCACCTTTCTTACTTATAGCAGAGTATTTTTACAGTATGGTATTAGTAATAATAATAATAATAATAATACATTTAATTTATAACGCACTTTACATTTGGATCAAATCTCAAAGTGCTAAAGTACTACTGTTATATTTCATTTACTCACAAAGATGCCCCTGATTTTACAGACTCCACTTTAACAGTTGTAGTAGGCTTATGCCCCTCTGTCAGACTGTAGCTGCAGCTTCCTCCAGATCTTTTGACTTTGCTGATCAATAGGATGGCGTAGACCGGCCAACCCAAAATGGGCTGCTGTTATCGATCCAGACTTCTCACGAAAGCTTAATTATTGTTACATTTAAATTCCTTGGAAGGAAAACAAATGTTTCAATCTTCATTGTCAAGTTGAAGATTTTAATTACTTCAAGTTCATAACAAACAGTTTATGTGCTCCGAAGTCATTGAGGGTGGGCTGGCAGGACATGTGACCCACTACGCCCACACACACACAACGCCAAACCCACGTTTCAAAACAAACTGAGTCAACACTTTTCCCCCCGGGTTATTTCAACAACACTTGAACGCGCCACTAATGCGATGTGTAATTATTCAATTGAGCTGACTTGCAGACATCATAAAGACATCAGTGTGGAAAGATGACTGGAGAGTCTATATTGATAAAACAAACACACATCCATAAAAACTTGCCAATTAAGCACATCCATTTCCAGACTTTCAGCATTCCTCTCAAGGGAGGAAACCTAAAAAAAACTGCCGAAGTCACAGGCATATTTCTAAGGATGTTCATAAAATGTCTTGATTGACTAATCATCAACAGGTTTCAGCCCCTATGAGGTGAGAATGTCACGCTGCTGAACAAAGTAATATTATATTTTATTTTTGAGCACCTTTCCGGACCCTCAAGGTCACCTTACAGCTACACAACCAAAAAACAAGATAATAAATATCAAGACATTAGTAAAAGGACGGTTTGTGGGAGAGAGTTCCAATCGTGGTTGCCCGCAATTGGTAAAGGGACGGTTCAAATCCAGGACTGCCCCAGCAGTCTACATTTCATAGGGTTCTTGAGCAAGACACCAAACCCAATTATCTCCCTGGGCGCCACACACGGGCTGCCAAATGCTCTTCAGAGGGGTGTCAAATGAATAGTACTAATTTCACGATTGTTTTCCTGTATGTACGGTCTATAAAACTAGTGATAATTAAGAGTATATGTTATTATTATTAACTCTTCACAGAGCACTTTTTAAACAAGTGGATAAAAGATATGCCGATAAACAAATTAATAATAACTATCCGATCTGCTGATTAATAGAGGTGCACCGATTTTGATTTCTTGGCCGATCACCAATCATCGATTCTCTGAACTTTTTAAAAACATAATTGAGAGCATTCATTCAGACATTCCTTAGGTTGGCTCTTGAAACTTGCTATGTTTCCCGGGATGATTCAATTTGAAGCATCTGATTAAGTTTGAACGTTTTCGGGGTTGTTCCTCCACAGCCTATGATGTTCTTGCTGGTTTTACAAATTGTGAACTGTGTGTTTTCTGGTTTGCTGGGGAGTTGTCTGTAGCCATGATAGCTCATGTTTGGTGTGCATGTACGGCGCATGCGTGTTACTGGCTCCCAATCGGCCTCACTGGCTGCTCAGCCTCCCCGGCTATGATCGATCAGCCGGTGCACCTCTACTGATTAACAAATTGGTAAATAATTTGAGGAATTGTTCCTTCAAAAATATAATATTTTATGCACAGACACACAGTGGCATGAACAGGATGAGTCGTTACAGATAATGAAAGAATGAATGATTTAGTAATTGATTAATCGTTCCACCAGTAATTGTTGACAAATCTAAGTTTATAGAAAACTTTACCAGGGGATTAAAGGAATATTTCCCATAAATTAAGTTCATACAAAATGTCCATAAAATAAATTTATACTCCAATAATCGATTGTCGACCGACTGGTTCAATGATGTTCCTACACAGTTTGAGGAAGTTTAGCAGAACCTTGACTTCAATTAAGTTTAAAAATGTTATTTTTAAAATTAAAATAGTCGTCCAGACGATACTCAGTTTGTGTTAAAGTATAGAGGCGATCTGTAGTAAATGTACTGCAGTAATATCTGTGACTTTAGACGTAAATATTGAAGTCAAAATAATTGTGCTTCAGTTAAAACTCGACTCCTAACTTCCCAGATCCTAGAAGGTGCGCGGTAGTCCCGGTCCGGTTCGGCTCTCACCTCCTTTGCAGGGCGTCCGGTGCTGACTGTGCTGAGCCCGGTAGCCCTCGATCACTTCCCACTCCCCGCTGTCCTTCTTGATAGGGAAGCAGACGCTCAGGACGTGGTTACACGGCTTGATGAGCCTCAGGATCCCGCGGACCCGCTTCTTCTTCAGCTCGGGGCTCTCCCGGGTCTTCAGGTTCTCCACCAGCTTGTCCTCCACGATAGCGGCTCCCTTGTCGAAGAAGCCCTCCACCATGGTGAAAAAGTTTGGGTCGTCGTCCCGGTTCACGGCTTCGCTGTAGCCGCGGTGGCGCAGCAGCAACGCGGCGGACGCCGGGAGAGCCGACTCGGCTGAGGCCAAGACGCCACCTGCTCCCCGGTTGAGAAGTTCTCCGAGATACCGGTACATTTTTTATTGATTTAGGGTAAATTAGCCGTTCCGGCGGAGCTGCGTGGGCCGCGGTGGAGCAAGTTTGGGGAAAGACGAGGAAACACAGCGGCGAAAACGCACAATTATCCCGTTGGCAGCCCCTCCTTCATGCCACCCCTTCCTGTGTGTGCTGCGTACTTACGGTAAACTAAACGCCCGAGGCCATTCAAATTACCGTAATGTGTTTAAAAACATGCATGCTAGCAAAACTTTCTGTTTCGATAACCACTGCGTAATTACGATAAACGAATAAAATTTGACCGTTCAAGTCACCATAACGTGTAGACAACATCGTGTATGCTAGCTAGACTGTCCTGTTCCACTCTTACTGCACAATTACGTTAAAGCAAATGACAGTAGCCTATTTCAATAACACGTTAGTGTACTAGCTAGACTTCAACACTTTCATACGGACTAGTTTATATTTAACTTTGGGATGCTTTAGACTCAAGGTGAAATAATAGTAAACATGAATACTTTTCCAGTAAATTTCCTACATGTATATTCTCGGTTTTTGACATATTTTCAATAATTTAAGGACTGTTTTAAGCTAACTTCTAGTGAGAAAAGGTTAATATAAAATAATCCACCGGATGTGACATTCAAAATAAAATCATGGGGTGATAAAAGTAGGAGTTTTTTTTTTTAAATGTTTCTTTTTTAATGCTCAATTATGATCCAATACTTATTAAGAAAACTTTTTTTTTTTTTTTGTTTATGTGACATTTTCTTTAGATTTTCCAGGGGATTAAATAGTTTTGGAAATCGTAGGGGAAACATAATATCATCCTTAAATCTTTCTTCAACACAGAAAGTCCGGTGTTATAACTGCAAAGAGAAAGATATTATTTTAATAGCAAAAGAAAAATGACGAGCAGAATAATATATTAACAGTCCAGTATTGCACACTATTTACAGTGCTCATACAAAAAGAGGTATATTGCAGAGTTGATGAGGATATTGCACAAGGATACAGAAGATAAGTAGATACATTTGTGGAATAAGAACTGATTACAATTGTTAAGAAGCACGGTTTGATTCAAGTTGATTATTGACACTCCATTGCACAAGTACGAGATAAGTTCAACCTCTGGCTAAGAGACTCCACTATAATATTAAAAGAACTTGGTGATAAAAAATAAACAGACTCTTCAGCAAGAAGGAGTAAGAATACGATTATATAGGACAATATGTACATAATCAAGGCGTACTGTCACATAAGGTTCAGTTGTAGATGCAGAAGAGATTATTATAGTAAGGTGAATAGGGTCCTTTCTGCAGTTTGTTGGTGTGTGACTTGAGGGTCCTGTCAAAAATATGAGATATATTTGTCTGGAATAAAATTAGAGTAAATAAATGGATTGAAATTGGGTTTTTGTTTTAGTTTGGCAGCAAATAGAACCTGTCACTGTATGCCGAACACATATAAATATAACATTAATAAAGAGGAAGTCTCTCGAAACAGGACATGGTGCGGAAGAGTTAGTGCTTTTATTTTGAAGGTAAAACGCTTTGTGCACATTCGACTTCCTACACAAATCAAAGTATGTGAAATATGTTATTGAGTCTACTGAAAAGGTGAAACATAAACCCTGCGTGCGTGTGTCTTAGGTTTTAAATATCTTCTAAATGTAGTCTCCTTGGCCATTAAACAGTGGAATGTTACTATGTACACTTAGATCACCACATGTACTTCATTATTAGGGACTAGTATTAAAGGTGCAGTGTGTAAAATTTGGGGGTATGTATTTGAATATATGCAAAGTTAATTCAAAATAAATAAAAAATAGAATAATTTAAATAAAAGAGTCAAACTACTAGTAGTAAAATACTAGTTCTAAGTTCTACAATGTACAACAATAATACTTGTAGAATATGAAACTATTTTAGAAAATAGTAGTACAATATAAAAACTGTTTCAAATTATGAATAAAATGAAAGAAATCGAATAATTGTCGTAAAATATACAAAACTATTATGCACTGTCATATATATTTATATTTATATATACATATTAATAAATATATATTTAAATGTGCATAGCGTGAACACAAGAACATCTCCATTTGTTTATAGCTTGTATATTTGTTTATTGCCTTATTGCCCGTCCATTTAATTTAAAATTATTTATTTGACGTTCCTGTTGTGTGAGCTCAGTTAACCGGAGCCAAAATCCTTGTATGCATATACATGGACAATAAAGCTGATTCTGATTCTGATAATAGAAGTAAAATATGCCAAAAAAAATGAGAAGTTTACAAAGATATTCAAAAAAATTTATATAAAATATACAAAGAGATTTTAAAACATTGTAGGACAAGACGTACAAATTCATTTAAAAATTATGTAACAGATAGGCCAACAAGAATTTGCAAAATAATACTGGTAAAATTTATAAATAGATACAAAATATAGGATGAAAATAATAGTAAAATATACAAAACTATTCAAAATCTAGTAGCAATATATTCAAGAATAATTAAAACAATTGTATCAGGGAAAGTACTCATCTGTAAAATCTATCTCAATCTATCCAAAAAATATATGTAAGATATCTCAACTGTAGCCAAGAAATAAAACATGTGAAAAATATCTGTATGACAAAAACAAAATGAAGTACTTGTATTCAACACAAGCATTTGTATATTATTTTTGTTTTTGCAGCACCTGAAACAACACAAATACCTTGCTGGTTTAATTCTGCAAGCAAAACACTGAGGTCAAAAGTCACCTCCAATCTGTTAACAGGTTCACACACAATTTCGATCCCAAACATTAAATTCAAGAACTCTGACGTTTTTGATCTGTCATTATTTTTCCCCTCAGCAGAGGTCATGAGTGAGCAGCCAAAGGTCCACGTCTTCCTGGGGGCTCCCTCCCCCTCCTCTTGCCCAGACCTAATGTCTGGAGATGGGATCCAGAACCAGGAGCACTCCCCTGCTGACTGGAGGGTCCTGGAGCTCATTTGGCAGGAGGGACGTCTGAAGCTACCAGGTGAGGCGTTCGGGAAACTGATTTTTGATTATATTTATTTTATCGTGATGAATTTGGAAGTCCAAACACAGAGAACTTTAAATATTTTTTTGAATATTTATGTACTGCGTTTGAGTTGTGTTGAAGGTTGACTTTTGTTGTAACTCCTAAATATGAATCCTAAAATAATATCAACAAGAATAAATAAAAGTATTTTATTAGCATGCAAAGCAGCTATTGGTGCATTCAAATGACTTAATAGCATTCTCCCTGTCTTTTAAGCTAACTGACTAATAGTGGTAATGTCAGATAACAAAATACCTGTCTTCCAAGCTGAGCTAAGCTAAGCTAGCAGGCTACTAATGGTAGCTTTAAATTACTTCATACATATCTCACTGTTCCTTAAGCTAAGCTAAGATAAGGTAAGTTAAGTGGCTGCTAGTGTTAGCTTCAGATGACAAAAAAAACTTTCTTTCCTGTCTTAGGGAAAGCAGAGTTTAGCTAAGCCAACTGGCAATTAGTGGTAGCTTCAAATGACTTGATACTTGTCTCCGTGTCTTCAGCGGCTGAGGGAACCAGCAGGGAGACCTCAGATCCACATCAATCCGGTCTACAAAGCCAGGATATTGAAATGAACACTGGTCAGAAGGGCTCTGTATCTGATCGGACCACCAAGGACTCACAAGGACTGAAAAGAAGAGCAGGAAGATCCAATAAGGAAGATCTTGGCTCTGGAGATCAGGGATCCTCACAGAGTCTTCTAAACCCAGGTGAGGAATCGAATCAAGGGAGGGATGAAGAGTGTCCGTCTTCAGTTCTCGAGTATCTTGACAGTTGTTTCCCTGGGGCTCAACCAGAAATACAAAAACCACCAAAGCTCCAGCTGCCACAAGCTGCTCCTCATATGTCGGCCCAGACTCAATACCTCACCACCTGGACTCTGAGTCAGGCATTGGTCCTGAGAAGCATTCAATCAGGAACTGGCCCTCCCCCTCAAACAACACCCAAAGTCACCCAAACGCCCCCATCCGTCTCCTCCAGCACCCCGGAGCTCTTCAGCCCTGTACCCCCCTCACCTGGACTGTCTGTAGAGCTCTTCAGCCAACCCTGGCCAACCCCAAGAATGGAGGAGGGGGGCATCGTCATTGAGACAACTGCAGACGGGTTGCTCTGCACCCAGGAAGACCAACAGGGGTCTTTAGTTGCCCAACCCTCCCCATCCAAATCCCCTGATTTGAAGAAAGTTCGAAAATCAGAGAACCTCAAAACTGAAGTTGCACCGTCAGACGCCATGGCCACCAATACCCTCCGAGGTCCCACCACCCTTCTGATAAGCTGTGACAAACAGGGGGTGCGGTACTCGGTTCTGGTGGCGGTGGTCCACCCCTGTCACCTAAAAGAAGTGAAGGTGAGTGATAAATCCTCCTGTGTGACTGGTTCTCCGGTCAGATTTAGTTTTTATCTAATGATATATGCTCACAATTATAATATGCTTGGATTTTAGTTGAAATCTGGACTGGCGGCAGGGACCTTCATTCCTCTGGCTTCCCTTGTGGTAACAGACCAATCAGGCATGGAGATGAAGGTGGTGCTGTGGCGGCGAGCGGCGTTTTGGGCGTTGACTGTCAATCCTGGAGACGTTCTTCTCATCAAAGGTACAAAAACTCGGCTAAAGTGTTTACCTGAACCTACAAAGAAACAACATCCAGTCCATCACCTCTCATCCCCAATGTAAGCTAATGTCAGCTATCATCCCCAATGTAAGCTAATGTCAGCTATCATCGTCAATGTTAGCCACTGTCAGCTATCATCCCCAATGTAAGCTAATGTCAGCTATCATTGTCAATGTTAGCCACTGTCAGCTATCATCCCCAATGTAAGCTAATGTCAGCTATCATTGTCAATGTTAGCCACTGTCAGCTATCATCCCCAATGTAAGCTTATGTCAGCTGTCATCGTCAATGTTAGCCACTGTCAGCTATCATCCCCAATGTAAGCTA
>VRLP01009336.1:0-7500 GCA_009660295.1 Lophius piscatorius
TCATAATGATATGGTGTCTGTCTGTGGTCATAATGATATGGTGTCTGTCTGTGGTCATAATGTCATGGTGTCTGTCTGTGGTCATAATGATATGGTGTCTGTCTGTGGTCATAATGATATGGAGTATAGAAGCCATAACATTAGAACCACTCCCTTTCTTTCATTGAACTGATTTCTTCCTCTTGCAGGACTTACAGGAGGAAGTTGGAGAGGAACCACTTCAGGGCAGAGGCCAAACTGTAGAACGTCTGAAAACACAAAAAAACAGACACAAACAGACACAAACAGACACAAACAGTTATCTTTGAAGTGTTTGAAGTGTTTGAAGTGACCATCAGAATGTTGTTTACAGTGTAAACATGCTGTACGTACACTGAGAAGTTGACGAGCGCTGCTCACAGAGTGGGAGTTCATTTTACACATGGCCTGGTAGTCGAACAAGGACACCCTGAGGAGACACACACACACACACACACACACACACACACACGCACACGCGCACACACACACACACACACACACACACACACACACACGCACACGCGCACACACACACGCACACGCGCACACACACACACACACACACACACACACACACACGCGCACACACACACACACACACACACTCACAGACACACACGCACACACACACACACGCACACGCGCACACAGACACGCACACACACACACACACACTCACAGACACACACACACACGCACACGCGCACACAGACACGCACACACACACACACACACACACACACACACACACACACACACACACACACACACACACACACACACACACACACACACACACACACACAGTGTTACTCTTCAGGCTGTATCGATTCCTTGACCCCAGAGCGACTGATAGACGCAGTAACACTCAGTCAGACTTCCAGAGACCCTGATCCCTGATGAGATCTAGGAATAAATAATCTTTTACGCTGGAATTATTCCCTCTTTAAAACGCCCTCAGCAAGAAAAAATGATTTCTTTGCATGTCTTAACCTCTGGGGGTTATTTATTCAATTAATAGCTCAGACACTTTAAATTGACCTTAAAACGACAAAATTGTTTCGTGTTTGAAACTTTTATTAAATTAACTCAAACTTTTGGTAAAGCACGATTTTTCTAAATAAATATTTCACCCTTAATCAAATTCCTTTTGGTTGTAACGAGTTACATGATCCTGTCGAGTAAGTCCTACACCCTTCTAATATGCTCAAAACAATCCTACTTATCCAAAAGAACTTTCTCAACATCAAAGCTTAATGGCTCCTCCTCTGTGGGCCCTTTGACCCGTGGGGTCCCCCAGGGCTCCATCCTCGGCCCCTTAATGTTGCCATCGGTTCACATTATAAAAAAGGTTCAGTCACATTTTTCATGAGTAATAATGACTCAGAATGAGTTCAACCAAACAGCTGAGCAGGACATATATATATATACATATATATATACATATGTATATATATATGTATATATATATATATGTGGACACATTTCCTGACGCGTGCACATTCAGGCAGCAGATATAAACACTCCCTCGGCCTCTGCAGCTCATGCATGCTCAAACACCAGTTATGTAACGTGCCGTGTCAAATGAAGCCTGACGAAATCTTTTAGCCGTTTAAAAATAGCGCATCACTCGTGAGATTTCAAAACATAAAAGACGGGACGGAGCAAGAAGGAGAAAAAAAGTCCACAGCGGTCAAAGGAGCTCAAAGGGGGGGGCACAAATACCGAGATGGGTGAATTAAATACCCAGAAGCGGAACAGAATTTCTACCTTTGAGCCGGTTTTGCACCCTAAAGCACGGTTCAGGTGAATAAGAGCCACAACAAACTGAACAAAGTGCATCCTGGGTAAGACAGCCGTGAGCCGGTTATCTTATCTCAAAACCGTTGACCCACCATTTAACATGGTGTTAAATGTTCTAGGAAACAGGATGTGATAAACGGCTCCTAGGATTAAAATGTGGGGGAATTACTGCAGTTTCCTGCCTCGGAGGTTTACAGACGTTAACTATTAGTTTAACTTCTAAGTGCCTGAAACCAACACCTCCTTAAAAGTTTAACTTCTAAGTGCCTGAAACCAACACCTCCTTAAAAGTTTAACTTCTAAGTGCCTGAAACCAACACCTCCTTAAAAGACCAGTGATCAAAGTCGACGCTGAGCAGGAATGACCTTTTGAACATGCCCATCCTGATGAGTGTGGTCATCACCGATCCGTCCATCTCGCCCAAGAATCGTCCCGCCTAGGAGAGACAGGAGAGAGAGAGACTTTTTGTCCACATGTTGGACGTATGACCAACTCTTCATCCAACGACTTTAAAGTGGACACTCTTTAAAAAACAACCGATCTTACAAAACAGGAAGTTCCTTCGGGTAAAGAAAAGGTTCTACTCGGGGAAATAAGTGTATTTCCACAATACGGCAGCTAACAGCTAATTAGCCAAGTTTAGCATAAAGATGCTACCAAATTTAATTCTCAATCACTAATTAAGTGTTATATCTTATTTCTTATATACAGTTAAAAACAAATCTGATAGCATTAGTGTTGCTTCTTATCACATAACTATATAAAAAAAGGAAAATAGCACAAAACTCACCATAAACTATAAAGTCTCTAAAAAAAAAGAAAAGCCCATTATGTCTCCCTGCTGTCATGGGTGTTGGGTAAAAAAACGCCCACCTTAAAGTATTTTTATAATGGCCCATAAGTCATTGAGGTCATTCTGGATACTCACAATCAAGCGAGTTTATGTAAGCGGGTGGAAAAGGGAAAAAAAGATCCTTTATGTGGTTTTGAGTGGTATTCAAAGCCAGCAGGATGATTGGCAGCTGGAAAGAGTTCTGACCACAGTGAAAATGTTTGCTCCGCTGGTTCGTGGAAAGAGAAGTGGGACATTGTGAATCACAATTTCAGCTATTATGAAATCATTGAACGCAGGAGTGCGTCGTTCTTTGTGTCAGTAAACATGAGAGAGAAATCCTGTGGAGTAAAGAAAGCGTGGAACGGGTGATTGGTTGGAATGGATTGGAGTCAACAGGTTAGAATTAGATATAGTGGAAAAGGTCGTTAAAATGAACTTCAGGGTCAACTTGACAACTTTATGCTAAAAAAATAACAAAAAACATTCAAAATGCAAACATTTGAGAAAAAAAATTTCAAAAAATAAAAAATAGAAAGGATCAATAAGTAAAACTATTTCTTTTCTTGTTAGGAATTGAATGTGTCTAGAAAGAACACAGTATTTGTGTGTGTGTGTGTGTGTGTGTGTGTGTGTGTGCGTGTTTGTGAACTTACATCATTGCGCTGTTTGGAAATTAGGACAAAGCCATTATTGTCAATTATGTAGCAGTCGATATCCTGCAATGGGAGACAGAGACAGAGAATGCAATTATGCAAAGAACCATCTGCGTCAAACACCACAAAGATAACTATAAAAATATTTCTATAATTCATACCATGAGCCACGAAGGGAATTAAAACCCTTGGAGTCATGCTTTTTAATTTTGTGGGGCCACATAACAGATAGATGTAACAACTTCTGAACATTCTGGGGGATGGAACACCACCACACGTTATAAAGTCATCAATTTGTGCCGCTTTCATCGTCTTCAAATCCAAAGGAATAGCGAGATCTACTCACAAAGCTGTCGCAGCGGAGAGGACACACCCCCTCTACATTGGAGCACTGGACAGAGAGAGAGAGAGAGAGAGAGAGAGGACATGAGGGACAGCAGAGGTAAGAGGAAGACAATATTTATAATGGTAGAAGATAACATTATTTCCCCGTTGCGTTTGTTAAGAGGAGGGGGCGTGTGTGTCTGCGAGGAAATGACCTGGAAACCTGATCTGCTTGTGGAAATACGATATGATGTTTTTTATTCAAATTATCCCCAAAAATTTTATTTTAAAAAATAATAAATTAGAAATAAAAACATGACATTCTTAATATGAAACAAATACTTTTTATATAAATTATCAGGAAATCCTCTTATTTAAAGCTTTATTTCACCTGTGTGAGCAGGAACTCTGAAGGGGTGAACAGGTACTTCCTGTTTCACTGGGGTATAAATATGAGGTGACACAGGCCTCATTCTCTCTTGGAGAGCTTCTGTCTGGAGGAATGATCTCAGATCTTCTCCATGTGACCTCAAACCTCATCACAGACTACAGAAGGAGAATCAGGCTGTGATTGAGGCAAAAAGGGGGCGGAGCCAAATATTGAATGCAGGCTGCCAATAATTGTGGCACAAACGTTTTAGAGAAAAATCTTTCTTTTATGTTCAGAATGTCATGTCTTCTAATTTTGTTACTTGAGTTCAAAGTTATATTTTTGTGAATAATGTGAGTTAAAGATCTTGGTACAGAGAAAAGACATTTTCACTTTGTGTCTGAAAAACTATGTTTGCTGGTGGGAAGTTATTCATTTATTTATTTACCTGTGATTGTGACTGTGGCTGTGTGTGTGTGCATGTGTGTGTGTGTTTATGTGGGCGTGTGTGTCTGTGTGTGGGTTTGTACGTGTGTGTGTTTGTGTGAGCGTGTGTGTGTGTGTTTATGTGTGCGTTTGTGTGTGTTGGTGTCTGCGTGCGTGTGTTTGTGTGTGTGTTTAGGCGTGTGTGAGTGTGTGTTTTTGTGCGTTTGAGTTTGCGTGTGTGAATTTGTGTCTGTCTGTATCTGTGTGTGTCTGTCTGTGTGTGTGTGGGTGTGTCTGTGTGTGTGTGTTTGTGTGTGTGTCTGCGTGTGTGTGTTTGTGTGTGTCTGTGTCTGTGTGTGTGTGGGTGTGTCTGTGTGTGTGTGTGTTTGTGTGTGTGTCTGCGTGTGTGTGTTTGTGTGTGTTTCTCTGTATCTGTGTGTGTGTCTGTGTGGGTGTGTCTGTACCTGTGTGTGTTTGGCTGTATCTTTGTGTGTGTCTGTGTGTGTGTCTGTGTGGGTGTGTCTGTATCTGTGTGTGTTTGTCTGTATCTGTGTGTGTTTGGCTGTATCTTTGTGTGTGTCTGTGTGTGTGTCTGTGTGGGTGTGTCTGTATCTGTGTGTGTTTGAGTGTGTGTGCTCTCTTTTAACCGGAGTGTGAAGCCAACTTCTCAGCCCTCAGTTGGAACTGAGGATGTTAAATTCTGGCTCAGTGTGAAGGAGAGTGAGGTGAGGAAATGAAGCATACTCACATCTGTGTCATTTGGCTGAGAGGACATGAAAGGAGAAACAGAGAGCGTTAAAAGAGGCCGTGAAGAAGAAGGGCCAGAGACATCATTTCAGTTAATGACGTGTAAGTCAAAGCACTGACGGCGCCGTCCAGCTCCTGTGCTCTGGTTCCGCCGTAGACACAATCATACATCTCATGAGGGTGAAGGCTGCAGATACATTTCTCAGGAATGCAGATTTTATTACATTTCTGTACAGTTTTAAAGAGCTTTTCCAGCAGGCCCGGAGGAGATCTAGAGAAAAAATCTATGAGCATCTGAAATTGATGTCATGAAAAACGCCGAGCTTGCATTTAGGTGTTTGGAGCTTTTCCCATAATAATAGGATTTCTTTCTATGTATCTTCCTTTGGCTGTGGAACGACGGATTCTCTATCATCAAACCTTTACTTGTAGAAAGGTAATGATTCCAAATGTCAATATTTCCCCTCGTCATCGCAGCGCGAGGTCACGGCGTACGTCCACAGCATGTGTGGATTGGCAACTATAGACAATATGTCTTAGGAATCATGGTCGGGTTATATAGAGCGTGTCCATGTGTGAATGAGACAATCTGTCATCCTTTCAATCCTATTACAGCTCTCTCGCTCTCTCTCTCTCTCTCGCTCTCTCTCTCTCTCTCTCTCTCTCTCGTGTCTCTCAGAGAGAGATGATGCTTCGTCTTTATATATAAATGTTCAGGAAACCACATAATGTATTTCAGGTAATTATGTTAATATCAGTCAGAGCAGCAGCTAATGAAAGCTGAGGGTCACAATATTTATTTTAATTCATTTCCCTGTTGTTTCGTCCAGAAATGATGCCAAAAACTTAAAAAACCCCCATCTAAGCTGTTTTATCAGACAACAAGGGTATGACCCCTAAAAAATGTGAAGTAATGTCTGAAAAACAGTGTTTTTTGAAATAAAAGAGCTCCCCCTGGTGAGTAAAATCTGAACAGTTCATATCTACCAAATCTGGTCAAAATCGGACCAACAGTTACGAAGTAATGCGAGAAAAACAGTGATATTACAAAAAAAGAGCTCCCCTAGTGGTTACAATATGAACTACAAGAGTTTAAATACGGCAAATACAAGATAGATCTCCTCGAACTTAATCATATCCACCACATTAGGACAGAATTGGCCAAACTTTGGAGATGAAGTTCCCCCACGTGTGAGAAATTTGCATATGACTTTCCCCCAAATCAATCCAGTTCTTCCTCCAGTTTTTGAGCGATGGCGTTAACATGAGGGATCTCCATGATATCCATGTCTTATTATAAACGGGGCAGGACGTGTACTTCTGGAGGAAGTTAACCGTAAACTTGACATTATATTATACTTTTGATTGTCTGGATTTGTTTTCATCTCCTCTAAAATCAACCGTTCTGGCGTTCAGTCTTCTTAGCGCAAACATCCGATCCGCTTTTCTGAACGTGGGAGGAACGCAGCGGCTGCTCCCACGGATCAAGTGTTGGTAAACGTGTCTCATGCGGGAACTCCAGGAGGAGGCGGGGTAATCGTGACATAGTTAACTGTCACTCATTCTCCAAACGTCAATCAAACGGTGTCTCACCACGACTTCTCCCACACACACTTTGAACGAGCGTTTCCGTGTCCGCGTAGAAAACCGAACATAGTTGAGATCTTTCTATCCCACAAGGACAAACTTCAAACGGCCCTGATCCGTAACAGGGAGGGTCTTTTATCATAGAACAAGTTTATTCCAGACAAATTTAATTTGGGGCTTTTAGAAAACTTGATCAGTGTTGAATAAATATAAAAAAGAACACATGCGGTTCTGGAGTTACTCTGCTCATAATTTGTTCATTTTAAAAGTTGCTCAGATCTTTGCTTTCCCGTTTTTCCTGTTTCCAACACGTCAACCTTGAGGACAAAACGTCAACTTGCCCACCCACTAGGATTGTTACCAGATAATCAATGTTATCATGAAGTTGCCTGTCAGTGGTTATATTGTTATGGCTGATTAGTGTATAATGCTAACTTTGATGTGATTCAAAGACTGAAGTTACCATGTGATCGATTATTGAACATGTGTCTGAATATAAAGACTTCATTCAGGATTACTCCATGATTCCACACACACATGAACACACACACACATGAACAAACACACACATGAACACACACACACATGAACACACACACACATGAACACACACACACATGAACACACACACACATGAACACACACACACATGAACACACACACACACATGAACACACACACATGAACACACACACATGAACACACACACATGAACACACACACACATGAACAC
>VRLP01009336.1:10000-13121 GCA_009660295.1 Lophius piscatorius
TCCGCTGGAAGTCTAACCGGCGCTCAGGTGGGGCGGCGAATCCTTCAGAGGTCGATGGAGGATGAAGGTTAAGAGTCTTAAAATGGAGAGGGAAACTTTAGTTGCTGCCATTTAGAGGAAAGGGTCATAAATGAGTGGATTCAGGTCCCGGGGTGAGAGACTGCATCCACCTCCTGGCTCCCCAGGAGTGGAGGAGTGGAGGAGTGGAGGAGAGGAGGAGTGGAGGAGTGGAGGAGAGGAGGAGAGGAGGAGTGGAGGAGAGGAGGAGGACCTGCTGCAGGGATCAGCTCTGCCTTCAAAACTCAACTTCTGAAAATCCTTTTACAGTAAGTGGCCTTCTGAGCCTGAGCATTGCTGCGCCAACTCACTATTCTTAGACAGTGTTTGTGTGTGTGTGTGTGTGTGCGTGTGTGTGTGTGTGTGTGTGTGTGTGCGTGTGTGTGGGGGCCGATGTGTGGTGTCTGACCTCTCTCCTACAACATCGTACTGCAGTCGCTAAACATAAAGCTAAGAATTAGTTCGTGTTTGTCCTGTGCATGCACACACACACACACACAGACACAGACACACACACCCACCCACACACACATACACACACACACAAACGGCGGTGGAGTAGTTTCTCGCGTCAGCTCAGGGCTCAACGTCCATCAGCATTTTATCCTGCATGCTGAGGCAAAAGAAAAGGAAGTGTAATTGCATAAGTTCTCGGTGCGCACATACTGTACACACCCACGCTCAACAAATACACACTCAAGAGTGCGAGGGAAGATACGACACTTTATATTAGCATCAAACAAAGACTCAGCGTTTTTTTTTCCTCCCAGCATGCTTTGTGCAGCCACACAGGGAAAAGCCTCCGCGTTCCTCCAAATACACGAGACACAAATAAACACACATGCCTGAAAATACACACACACAAACACACACAAACCCTCACGCGCTCTAACTCAGATAGATACCCAGCATGCACTGCTACCTGACCACACACAACGACGTCATCGTGTGTGACGGCTGAAGACACCGGGGAGAGAATAATTATCTCAATGGCTTCAGTTTTAGGTCTGATTGTGATGATGAAGGAGGAGAGAGTGAAAGAATGTTAGTCTTCAATAATATCTCACTAATTAATATTTATATCCCTGAAAAGTTGGAGATGTTATAAAATCATCTTCGCTGCCGCCGCCGCCGCAGATCCTTCATGTTAACGCAATAACTGAAAAAGTGTTTCATGGATCATTTTCAAATTTTATTCCCACACAGACTTTAGTTTCGAGGAAGAACTGGAGGGATTTTGTCCAGAAATACCTTGTTTTTTTAGTTTGCTTTTTTATTTACAATCTGTCATTTTGTCATCCTTGAAGAAAAACTCTCTTCCAAAACTTTGAAGTGGTCTCCCTCCCCCCATAATCTCAGATCCGGCGTTGGAAGGCCATTCCAGAGGGCAGCGCTAATCTGCCTTCTCTCCGTCTTCGAGTCGGAGGCCAAATCTAATTAAAACCATCACACTGATCCCTGAGTGTGTGTGTGTGAGTGTGTGTGTGTGTGTGTGTGTGTGTGTGTGTGTGTCTGAATAAGTCTTTTTCCATACTGTGAGTGCACAGCTTGCATGCATCACTTGAAGTGCCTTCAGTTTAAATAAACACGTGTACACAAGAATATGTATGACCTTACATTCATGTGAGTGTGTGTGTGTGTGTGTGTGTGTGTGTGTGTGTGTGTGTGTGTGTGTGTGTGCTCATGAGCTTGATTGTGTCTGAGTCTGGATCTTGCAGACTCACAGTTTAAGATGTAATTAGCGTGAGCTGCCAATAACATTGAAGTACGCGTCCGACAGCAAATGAATTAATGAAGAAATAGGTTTAAAGTAAATACATGATCCAGGTCAACCAAGAGACGAAGGGGATTGGTTCTTATACAAACCAGACAGAGGGATGAAGGGTGGAGGGATGAGGGATGAAGGATGGAGGGATGAAGGATGAGGGATGGAGGGATGAGGGATGGAGGGGTAACAAGGACTGTATCAAGGGCAAACCAATGACGGGATGACAGGAACAATTTAGGGGGGCTAGGAGGACACTGAAAGAAAAACCCTCATAGACCAAGGTCTCCATCATCCTTCTACCAGTAGATCCACTATCCCTCCTCTTCTTCACGGGTCAGAACCATCTCAGTCTGTCCTCTCTGACTTTGTCTCCAGGACGTCTCACCTGGACTGTCCCTCTGATGTCTCCTTTCTAATCCTGTCCTTCCTCCTCACTCCCAGAGAACATCTGAACATCTTCATCTCTACCTCCTGTCTTCTGCTCAGAACCAGAACCACCGTCTCTAAACCATCCAGCAAAGCTGCTCTCTCCTCCATCTTGGAAACCTTTACCTTCACTCCTGCTGCTCCTCTCCTGTCACAGATAACTCCTTACACTCTACTCCATCCACTCCACCCTGTATGCACTCGCTTCTCCACCTCTTCTCCACACAACCCATTGCGCCGAACAGTTGAGATCCAAGTCCTTAAACTCCTGCACCTTCTTCACCTCTACTCCTTCCTCCTCACCTCCTCCAATCGCATACCATACCCTATTTTGTACATTAGCTTTTTCGGAGACCCACAGCTACCATTTTACTGAAGTTTTCGAGGGATGAAACGCGGTGGTGCCGAAGCAAACGGTACCAGTGAACAGCAGGAACACAGAAATGAATGATGTTGTCTGAGGAGCCAGGGCCGAATGCTCCTGCAAGAGAGGGGCTGGTGATGAGCTCGCTGGCCTTTGGCTAAATGGAGCAGCGAGAGTGTCAATTGCCTGACAGACGGTGGCGAAAGAGAGAGAGAGAGGGGGATGGAGGAGGAAGAGGGAAAGAGGGGAAGCAATATCTATTTATCTATCCGGACTGATTTAGACGACCAGAGTGCAGCTGATATTGATGGTTCCCTCAGTGAAAGGCTGGAGTCCAGGGAACACTGAATAGAAGGACGCCAAAGAGGAGGTCATATATTCTTCTCTGCTTCTGCTTCTGTTTCACACACACACACACACACACACACACACACACACACACACACACACACACACACACACACACACACACACACACACACACACACACACACACACACACACAC